>CM037851.1:224610674-224806391 GCA_021234595.1 Delia radicum
AAAAAAAAATCGAAAATTTAACACAAGTAGTAGTACATAACGGTACATAACTATTTAACGGTTGCAGCAACGTGATTTATTAATATCTAATTTTAAAGCAATTGTTATTGTTATTTAAACAGATTAAGAAAAAAAATTGGTTTTGAGGTAAATGTATTTTTTCACAATCCGCGATGCAAAACGCTGTATTTCAAAAAAACAGTTTATTTTAAATTTTCAAAAAAATATATTTTAATAACAAATTACTCCACTATACCGTAATAGAACTCTTACGGGATCCAAAGTTATTGAGAAAAATCTGAGAAAAAGTACCTTTAAAATGATGTATCAATGAATTTGTAGCTTTAACCGCTAAAAACATCACAGGAAAAAAATAGTTTAGAACAGGCGAACATATTATTCTGGCAACACTAACACCTACGACAACAATGTCATAACGCGACCACATCACACACACACAAAAAAAATGTACAATGTAGTACATAACAATATAACCAGATCCGTACATAAGGGAAGAAGATGGGGCGAAGTTTTTGAATGCGCTTCTAGACGATGTTAAAAATGTTCAATTTGCTCATATTGTATTACAAAATATACAATTGTAAATGGTTTTAACATAATACACGAGTAAAAATTATTTTTATATAATAATTTACGTTTTTATACAATTATATCTCGAAGAGTATATGAAACGCCACATATATTTTTATATGATTATATCAAAATATATTTAATTATATAAAATTGTATTAGCCAGATCTAAAATTGTTCGGATCTTTTAATATATACATGAGCATATATCATTTGATCTAAAAATTGTGAATCTGGTTAGTGTAATTTTAGAAAGGGTCCGCCAAATAACTTTTTTTTTTTGAAAATGCTATAAAATAAAAACTGCTGAATATTTTCTCAAATTTCTTTTTTTATTTGAAAGTACAATCCTTCCGGTTAATAATGGAAAATCATTTCATTCAAATGGCTGCCTCGGCTGGCCATGCAGTAGCCTACACGATCGGTCCAATTTTTAAGCACATTATCGGTGAATTGATGTTGATTGCGCTTCACGCACACTTTCTGCCACAGCAGCAATATTCTCGGGTGTACGCACTGTTTTTGGCTTTTCACGCTTTGGTTTATCGATGAGGATGCCATTTTCTTCACTTAAATATATTTTGATATATTCAGACAAAAGTATACTTGCTGTGACATATGGCAATACTCAACCAGATATATTTATATTAAGCAATGTGTGATTAATTAAAAAAAATTAGCAATAATCCTATTATTCATGTTGTTGCTCCACTATTGTCTTCTTAGTAGCTAAACACGTAGCTAGGGTATTTTTCTGACAAGCATCCCCAGCAAAAAATAGTGCTTACTCAGAAGCGCTTCCGGAAGGCATTATTTGATAACGAAGCGCTTCCAAAGCAAATAAAGAAGGCATGATTTTTGTTCGCGATGTCCCACTTGGTATGTCTCTTTTAAAGCGCTTCTTTCATGTGCTCTTAGAAGCAATAAATTCATGCCTTCTTAAGCACTAAGAATCGCTTTTTGTATGTTGACAACATTAGTGCCTCATGGTATGCATACTTTATTGCTTCATTTTAAGCATTATGCACTGCTTCAAAGAAGGCAGTCTGGGAAGCACGACAGAATGCCTTCCCTAATTGCTTTATAGTATGCAAGGCAGTGAAGCGCTATTTTGAAAGCATACAAATGTAGTTACTGCTTACCAAATCCAGGTTATTTTTTGCTGGGATATATGGCCGATTATGTACGACTACGTTTTTAAAATTTTCGAATATTTTTCATATTTGAAAACGGAATGTTGCAATATCTAACACAATACGTTTCCATATTTAACCAACTATTGGTAACTCGTTACTATATATTTCGAAATAATGCTAAAGGTAAGGAGTATTCATTACAAAGTAATGTATTATGTAATGCATTATCGGTAACTAATTACTTTTTGTTGGAAAATAATGATACAGGTAAGGAGTACACATTACAATATAATACATTACTTTAATGCACCCATTACCAATTTAATTAAGTACAACTATACATCATATTGTACTTAACTAAATTCAATTTTATAAACATGGATAACATAATATAAGATTGTAATATTTTTACTCGGTTATGAAAAAATAAAAATAAAACTTACCTTAATTAATGATTTTTAAAAATTTATAATTTTAAATGGATACAAAATTATAATGTGTTGATGTTTTTAATTTATTAGCGGTTAAGCTGCAAAGAAAGAAAAAAAACAAAAACATATAAAATTAATTAAATTTAAAAGAAGAGCTAAAACGCGTATGAGCAATAAATCAATATTAATATAATATTAATCATACGTTATGTATGATTTAGAGCAAACATAATGCTGGATTAAAAATCGATATCAAATAAATTAGCTATTTTTTGTTAAATATATATATGTTTTAAATAAAAATTATATATGTATATAAAAATCTACACTGAGAGAATTATCTATATGCTATTAATGATTTTTTGCGTAGAAGCAATTGTGTTGTACTGGAATTCGTACATTGAGACTTTTCATTAATCTAAAGAAAGTTTTCGTAGAGTTTTATGACATAAATAATTTTATTTATTAAAAGTGTCTTTCACACAATGAAGACGTTTCATAAACATACAATTTCTCAAAAAAAGTATGAAGCTATTAATTAATTTTGAAAAATGTATCATTTACTTTATGAAGAAAAGTTTCATTAGTTTACTGAAAACTATTATTATTTTTCGTGCACTGAAATTCTCTCTGTGTACAACAATATATATTACGATAACAATAAAAGTATGAAAGTGATATTCATACCACTGAATTGTCACGGGCTTTAAAAATTCTATGAACAATAAAAACGTTTTAAACTAATTTTGTTTAATGTATAAGGAGTGCTATTCAAAAATTCTAAGAATTTTTAATTGGCTTTAAGAAAAGATGTATGTATATGAATATTTTATAAATAAACCCTAAAACTTTAAAATGCTAAACATACTTTTCTCTTCCAAAAACACTTCATTTGATTACACATGATGATTTTATCGATTTCTAAGGATGCACCATGAGAATAAACTTGAAAATATACTTTTTTTTCTCTTCTTGTTTCAAAATCCAAATATGCATAATGCATACTTAAATAAAATTCAACAAACATGACCCAAAAATTGATTGCAAATATTGTAGTAGTTTTCAACTTTAAACAAAAAAGGTTTTTCTTTTTATCCAAAATTTTTTTCTGAACATTTGCAAACATTTTACAAAACATGTATATTTATAGTATTACAATCGATTTTTCAAGTTGAAACAAGTTCAGGAAAATAAAATCCATTTTAAACTACAGGATAACACAGGGAAACGAACGACTTTAAATTTTAAGAGGAAATTGTAAAGGGTCCGCCAAATAACTTTTTTTTTTTTGAAAATGCTATAAAAAAAAACTACTGAATATTTTCTGAAATTTCTTTTTTTATTTGAAAGTACAATCCTTCCGGTTAATAATGGAAAATAATTTCATTCAAATGGCTGCCTCGGCTGGGCATGCAGTAGCCTACACGATCGGTCCAATTATGGCTAAATTATGCCTCTGGACCAAAATCCGCACCAAACAGTGACTCGTTTTGGGTGTATCGGCTTTTCAATGTATGGGTAAGGGTTTTCTGTGCCCAAATGTTACAGTTTTGCTTGTTTACATACCCGCCAAGATCAAAATGAGCTTCATCTGAAAAGATGATTTTTTCATTCATTTCATTCATTTTCGCACACATTCTGCAACATTACCATGATCTTCAAAGTAATGTCGCAATATTTCCCAGCGTTGTTCAAGCGTATACACAACCATATTCGTTCAGCGGAAGGATAAAACTAATTATCTGTCAAATTAGACATGAGCTAAGTGTTACCATTCACGAAATAAGCACTAATTGAAAAAAAAAAAACGTTAGATGGCGGACCCTTTATTAGAAAAGGTGATATGAAATAACAATGTTGCATTACATTTTAAAGGAATTTGTTTAATTTAGAAATAACACTTAATCTAAATGGAGAAATGTTTTGGGCTATATCGTACATCTACACTCAGAGAAAAAGTTGTACCAATTGTTAGTTACAATGACGTTTTTTAATGACGCTGTGCCATAAGAAATTGTATTTCTATAGAGACCAACTGCAAATAAAACTAGACTATTAGCAAACCATATCTCACAAAAGGTTTTGAAAACTTAGCTCGAATTTAATTATTGTAGCCTTTGGTAGTTTGGCCATTTTTTTAACAGTTTTTTCCAATATATATGAAAATTAAAAAAAAAAAACAGAAATTTGCTCCTGCCCATGTATGATCACATAAATATGTTCGCATACGAGAAACTGACGTGAAAAAATCCCAACTTCAAAAGACCATAAAAATGCAATCCGAGCTGTGTTTCTAAAACATATTAGAGGTTTTTATCTGCACTCTGGAAACTTCTGCTGTAAATATTTGTAGTGATTTTTGTTGTACTACAGTGTATTTATTTTTAAGTGAAAAAGAAGTCATTTGTGAAATTTCAACTTTGGCTCTATTTGTAGTTCATTTAAAAAAACAAACCACATTAAATTACTGTATTATGATTTTATACAGTAGTTTTTTTTTAATTTAGTAAAATAAAACAAATAAATGTTTGTTTATATTTTACTACATTTGCTGCTAATTTTTACTATATTTGTGGTAAATTTTTTGAACAGAAAAAAAAAAACAAATGACAATGTTAGTTGAATTAACTGAAATATAAGTCGTCCTTTTCTCAAGTGAAATTTCATTTGTTTTTAACTACAGTTGCAGTGGTCTTCATAGTGAACTGATAGTCTATTTTTATTTCCAGTTGGTCTCATTCAGGATACAATCGGTGGTCTGAAATTTGTTGCACAGTGTAATTTGTCATCAAAAGTTTGCATAAGCTTGTTAAAAAAATTATAAATTTAAAAATTTTGGTATAAAAGTGGTGCAATAAAAAAGACTTACTTTTTTGACAAAAAAAAGTTTATCCAAACGGATATTTAGGAAAATTGTATACGCTTAAAAATTAATCTTTGTGTAGCCTTTTTTTTAATTATTCATAAATACTTAAATTCAATTACATTTGTGAGTAAATTCTGAACTATTTTTTAGATCGAATAATTTTTTTAAAATGATTTTGTCTTTTATGATTCTTTATAGACGGCTCACACTTTTGTCAAAAACAATTTAGTAACTTTTGACAATAAAATTTTTAAATTTCAAAAATATGTGTTTTATTTGATTAATTTTTGACTCATTAAATAAGAACACTAAAAAAGTATCAAAATGTTGATGGTTATTATTAATTTAAAAATTCACCCAGAAACCAGACTCAGTCGTGGCTACGGAATTTGTTGTCAATCGAATGTTTCGGTTGATGCTACAGAATTTTTCGGTTGTGATAACAATATGTCGATTGAAATAACAGAATTTCTGGCATGACAATAGAATTTTGATTACCTCAACAGAAATTTGGTAAAAACTACAACAACATTCGGTAGCCACAACCGAAACATTTGATTGGCTACAAATACGCTTGCTGTTACTGAGTCTGTTTTCTGGATTTAAATAAAATATTAAAATAAAATATATGAAATCAAATATATGACAAAATGTTCACTAAATATTAACAAATGTTCATTAAAACTCCGTTATAATTGTGTATTTTGAAGATTCGTCGGAATTGAGGTAATGAAACTATTCCTTAAATTAATAAAATTTGTTATTAGCTTTTATTAAAATTTTATCATTGCGGGCGTCGTGGGTTCGATTCCCATCAGAGGCACTGGTCTTTTTTCGCTGCATCGAGCAGAAAGCCAGAGTAGCTATGGTTTGGGCCATTGGATATAATTTGTCATTATATTATTGTTAATAAATAAAATTAAAAAATTTTAAAAAATAATAATATTTTCAAAGTTTATACATTAAATAAAAAAGTTTAATTTGAGTTTTAATTAAAATATTTGTTAATCCAATTAAAAGCTTAATAGAATTCGGTTCTATTAAGGAAATAGTAGCATAAATTAATATAATTTGTAACTATTTAATTGATTTGAGTTGAAATTAAGATTTTAATCATATCTTCTAAAAATTTTATTGAATACTGTTTATAATCACAAACAAATTTTTTGTAGAAACTATTAAAACCTTAATTATCATTGCAAAAAATCGCCAAAAATTGGGAAAACATCATTAAAAGGAAAAAAATTCCCCCCCAAAAAAAAAAACAAATTTTTAACAAAAAAAAAAAAATTTACAATATTGAAACAAAATTTCCAAACTTAAAAAAAATTAATTACTTGTGAAAAAGAGATAGGATTAAGAAGAAAAAGCATTCTAGTTGAGAAATGAATTGTGCATTGGTATTAGCTAATTCTGTCTCTTCTGATCAAAACAATACTTGTGTGTACGTAGTGTGACCAAACTCCAATTTAGTCGCAGTCAACGCTGTGTCGACCGTGGCTCAACTGGTTAAGAGGTGAGATTACGATGCATAGCTTTGATGCTAAGACTGTGAGTTCAAATCACAGTACGACACCAAAAAATAAAAAGTTTTTCATATAGAGCAAAATTAACAATATAAAATACTTTGTTCAATTGACACATAAATTAACCACTGACGAGTCCCAGGAGGGGGACGAAACTGCGGCAGTCTGGTGTATCCCTTGTGTCCGCAAAATTTTTCAATAAAAATGTTTTCTTCTTCTTCTTCCTGTAAAGAGACTAACTAAAAAAAAAAAAAAAAAAAAACGTTAATATTGAAAAAAATTTCAAAACTCAAAAAAAAAAACTAAAAAACCTCATATTTTAATAAAAATTAAAAAAATTGCTAAAATTTGAAAAAACTCCAAAATTTAAGAAAAACCGTTAAAATTTAAAAAAACTGGAAAGAATTCGTCAAAACTGCTACAATTAAAAATATCTAAAAGTGGAAAACCAAAATTAAAAAAAGATGCCAAAACTTTGTTTAAAGAAAATATAAAAATTGTTTTAAAAAATAAAATAATTTTATTTTATATGTTTATAAAATTATAATTGTGTATTTATTTATTGTAATATTCAAGGATCTCCGGATGATGATCTAAAAATTAGATCGAAATATCGAGAAACAACAAAATGTGATATATAAAAATATAGAATAAAAAAAAAAAACAGTTTTTATTTATATATTTGCATTTTTTTTCAACAACTCATAAATTACCATAACCCGAACCACGATTACCACAAAACTTAAAAAAAAAACACCAAAATTAATCAAAACTCGTCATCTCTAAAATTAAAAAAAAAATCGCTAAAAATCTCAATAACATTTTCAAATGTTTGCAATTTTTTTCTATTAAATTGATTTTTTAATTTTGTCGACTTTTTTATATTTTGATGATTTTTTTAAATGCTGGCGTGTTTTGTATTTTGTTGTCATTATTGGTTTAAAAAATTTGTGGGCACCAAATTCATTTTCAAATAAACATTCCCGAGTAAAAACGTTTACATATAATCATGCATTATTTTATACAAATGTATATGTTACTGCATGCTGTTATATGGAAATGCAATGTAACATCGGTGCAATTTTGGCAGACTAAAATTCGGATCTAATTATATTTATATGTATCAGATTACATACAATCATATACAATTATATTAGGTCAATTATATAATATATATATATATATATATATATTTATATTTTATATTTTTTTATTTATATATATTTATATATATTTATATATATTTATATATATTTATATATATTTATATATATTTATATATATTTATATATATTTATATTATTTATATATTTATATATTTATATATATATTTGTATTAGTTTATATATAAACCGATACAATTATATACAAATCTGATAAAATCTAATACAATTCTATCGGGCCATAATTTTTATAAAATTGTACTGGATATTTTTCTAATAGCTTTAGATTAGAACTAAACCCATACAAACATATAAAGGGTCCGCCAAATAACTTTTTTTTTTATGAAAATGCTATAAAAAAAACTACTGAATATTTTCTCAAATTTCTTTTTTAATTTGAAAGTACAATCCTTCCGGTTAATAATGGAAAATAATTTCATTCAAATGGCTGCCTCGGCTGGCCATGCAGTAGCCTACACGATCGGTCCAATTTTTAAGCACATTATCGAATTATCGATTGTGTGCACCAATGGCTTCACGAATATTGTCCTTTGAAGCGTTAATTGTATCTGGCTTGTTGGCGTAACACTTATCTTTGACGGCACCCCACAAATAATAGTTGAACGGTGTCAAATCGCAGCTCCGAGGTGGCCAAACGACATCAGCTCTGCGGCTGATTTGAATTTTCGCACACATTCTGCACCATTACCATGATTTTCAAAGTAATGTCGCAATATTTCCCAGCGTTGTTCAAGCGTATACACAACCATATTCGTTCAGCGGAAGGATAAAACTAGTTATCTGTCAAATCAGACATGAGCTAAGTGTTACCATTCACGAAATAAGCACTACTTGAAAAAAAAAAGTTAGATGGCGGACCCTTTATATTTATATGGGCCCATATTTCGGATGAAATTAAATAAGATTACATATAGCGTCCCACAGAAATTGATATGACTACATAAAGCTCCATACAAATTTTTTTAATCGGGTTTAATAGATATTATTAAACTTTTAATTGAATATACTTTTTTTTTTTTTTAAAGAGAGGCAACACTCAGGAAATACTTCCTATATTTAGTGTGTTGCTTTCTTTGGAAAGGGATAGTATAGAGATGAAAGGTGGGGAAAGATGAAGGGCTTTGAAATCAAACTAAAGTATAATTGAAATTTTATTGACAAAAATTTTATCTGATAAAGCACTTTATTTAGAGGAGAGAATTTTTCGTTTAAATTGGAAAAAAAGCATCAACAGTTTTAAAATTTTAATATCTTAAGCACTTAAAATAATACGCCAGAAAGAAAGGATTCTAACGGCGAAAGGAGTCTAACGGATGTTAAGTCGACCAGCTAACCAAAAATAAGCGTTTATCAATAAAATTTAACTCCTTAAAGTATGCAACATAATATTAAACATTTTCACTTTAGTTTCTTAAATGATTTATAAAAAATATTGGAAATGCGCCATTGCCTATTTTAGGGACTCAAATTTAATGTGTCATTACAAGCTAAAAAGGACATTAAAGGTTTAACAAAACATCTGCTTTCTTATTATGAGAACTTATATAAAAAACTTTTGCAAAATAAATATTAAACAAACTAATTAAATTTAAAAAAAAGTAGCGAAATTTACAAAAAAAAATTCTAACATAGACAAAAAAGAAAATAACGAAATAAATTAAATCACTTTATTACATCTCAATTTATGTAGACAATATAGTCAAATCTTAATTTATTAACAATGAATATTGACAAAATATTTTCCAAGATACTTTTTTTGTTATTAACCTACGGCCTATATAAAAGTATTGTATTTTATACATTATAAAGGAATGACAAATTTTTGTTACAAAAAAAATTATTTCGATCTTATATTTTTTATACCCTCTGTATATTTCTTGAAATTTTCAAAAGTATATGTACTCAAGAAGAGAAATTTAATTTATTTTTTTTCCAAGAAAAAAGAAAATGAAAAGTTTTATATTAGTCTTGTTTTTCAAAGTTTTTTTTTACAAAGAAAACTTTGAACCATACAAAATTGAATAGAAATATATGATACGAGTAATATGATTAGGGATTTAAGATCAAAATTATATGCAATTTGGAATTATTTAAGGAATTGACTTATTTTTAATGGAAAATATTAAATAGAATACTGTATCTTTTACAATGTTAATAATATTAGTATCCAGATTCGATAATTTCATTATTCATATTATAAGAGATCACATTTTTAACAGTGTGAATACCACTGAAAATAACATGATCATGGCTCCCTACTATGTTTGCGAAGAGTATATTTCCAAAACTTTACAAAATGGATACGTTCCACCGGAGGCTTTTCCTTTCCTTGATAGAAATGGTTTCATCTAAAATGAAGATGGCATACCTATATTTTACCATATTTATAGAAGAGCCAATATCAAAACAATAAGTTGTAACGAACTTACGGCAGAAAATCGTCGTTTTGACACAAGTATTTATTCGGATGATAAAAATATTAAATCTAATATAAACCTTCAAAAATATTGGTGGCTCACTCAGTAATTATCCTTTGTATTTTAACCCTTGACTCTATTTTTTATCCTTGCCAATACAAAAGTAAGTTTTTTTGATATTATTTTTTGCTTACACTTAATCTTATATTAACATTGCTTCTTGTATTTCTGGATTCTGTTAGGTAATATAAAAATAACTTTATTATTAAATAAATACTATACTTGAGAGCTCGTTAAAATGGGACTTTGTATATAAAATAAGCTATCTTTATACTTTTTGTTTATTTGAAGTTTGTAATTATATAATTTATATTAAATAAATAAACAATTTAAAAAAAAAAAAAAATAATAATATTAGTTGTAAAAAGAATCTAAAATAACTTTTCCTTACTCAAGTTTCAAAAGGTGTATGGGTTACACAGGAAAGTAAAGTTATAGCCCTAAGTAGATGTTTTCTTTTTCGGTGTTACTGTTGTTAAGAGTATGAATAAGAGCAAAGTCAAACTAATATTATTGTCACCAAAGTCGCCACTTTTTTCTTTCTCTGCTTTCATATTATTTTATTTATTTTATTTATTTTCTTAGATTTTTTCTATTACCTTATATTGTGTAAAGTATATACAGTCAACGAAAGAACCAAAGCATACAAAATGAAAATTTATTTATATCCTCTCTGGTTATGTTATGACATAAGATCCAATGGAAACCCAATTAAACTTTATATGATGAATGGTAAAATTATTTCCGTTTTTTGTAGAACGAAATAATCAAAGCATTCCGGTTAAAGAACTTTGTTTTATGTGGCAAACAAACAGAAAAAGGAACCAATATAAAATCTGTGGATATCATACTGCTTAATAAAAACAGATTTGTATAAAGTTTTAAAAATCGTCAATACAAAGTAATTGCAAAAAGGGAATCTGCATAATTTTTGTGGATAAAATAAATGTTTTAGCATGCAGTGAACGCACGCGTAGAAAAAAAATAAGGCTGCAATATGATTGCGGGCACAAGACTATGTTTCCTAGAGCCATAAATGGTTGTTTCAATTAAATTATTATTGTAGTAGTAGTACTAATTCTTAATTTTTATTGTAATTCATCAATAAATACATAAATAATTTACAAGAAATAAAATAAAGAACTTGAAAAATACAATCGACCTTGACAAATGTCGTTGTTTTCATCATGTTATAGTTAAAATCGCTTTATTTTCGGTTATCATATTATTCTCTTGTCTACAATCATAATAAATCATATTTATTATCATATTACTATCTCTGTTTTTAAGAGCGTCTACGTTCTTTTAGTGTCATTCTTGTTTAAGATTTTGTGAAAAGAAGTTGAAAGAAGCAGTCAGTCCGAACAAATTAAATAATATTAAACAAAAAATAGAAAAACAACGCATTTGTGTTAATTGTAATGGTTAATACCGGCCAAATTATACATTTAATAATCAAAACTTAATGTGCTCATTAGGGCGTCCCATAAAAATCGATTTCTTATTACATCACCCAGTGTTATTGCAAATTATTCCAAATATAGGAAATCGATTTGTTTTTGGAAAACTTTAACCCTTGGCGAATTTAGGCCAAAAATGGCTCAAGTTTTAAAATAGTGCATATTGAAAATCCCCAAAAATCTACACTTTGAAAAATTAAATTCTTTATTTCATTTATTCCTTTAAAATATTCCTTTTAAATTCCTATATGCAATTCTGACTTTATCAAATCAAAAACTAATAACAAATTTGATAAAAATGCAAAAACGTGCTTTTTTTTAAATTCCCCAGGAAAACTTGCTATTACCATAGAATGGGAAATGGAAGAAGAAAACAAGAATCATAAGTACTTATAGTTGAGGCCAAGAACACCTGATTTTAACATGGGGGTGTCATAGGAGGCAAGGCCTTGCCTTGTGCTTACATATAGGGACAAAAATAAGACGTTACCAAATATGTAGTGAAATCACCAGTTACACATAAGTACTTATTTCATTTCTTATTTGTAGCATCAAAAGTAATGCTTAAAGCCATTATATGACGTATTACTTGTAAGGATGTTAATAAGTAGTTATTTATAGGTGCAAAAATAAGTACGTATTAACATGTACCTAAATAAGAAGGTATTAATAGGCAATATTGCATAATTTATATATATAAATAAATTAATAAATTGCAATAAATTGCAATAAATTGCATTTAAATTATTAATTATGATATATTATGAATCTTTATAAATATACCTTACAAAAAAGTAGTTACTTATTACCTTACAAGTACCTTATTTCTTTGGCCCTTCCTAATAAGCAGGTATATAACACAATATTAGTAAGACATAATTGTTTAGCTTCCAAAATAAGTAGTGATGTATGTTCATATCAGTAAGGTATTATTTCAGACCTTCAAAATAACAACAAATGTAATGGATAGTCATTACTACGAAAGGTCTGAAATAAGTGATAATAAGTAACTTATTATTTTTGCTATTCCAAATAAGCAGATATTTAACACAATATTAGTAAGGCGTTGTTTTTTATCTTACAAATAAGCAGTTACATATATTCATATTAGTAAGGTATTATTTCGGACCTTCAAAATAACAAAAACTGGAATGGATAGTCATTACTTTGGAAGGTCTGAAATAAGTCCTACCCATTACCAAAGTTTTGGTGGGTCATTTTAAAGATTTTTTAAAATGTCTAATTTGGAGATGTCTATTGCTATTTTTGTAATATAATAGTTGTACTTAAAGAAAAAAAATTATTGAAAAAATGATAATTAGTATTTATGTGTCGAACGACTCCTTTCGACATTTTATGAAAATTGAATGTTTTCTAACAAATTTAACCAACGTTAGTTTTTTTTTCTTATGTTTTCATCAAAGTTTTCATAATTTTTAAAAAGATTCTAATTCATGATTTGAGAAGGAAAAGACCGTGATTTTTTCGCGATGGTAATAAATATAATTCATAGTTTTGGAGAAAAAAAATTCCCACAAAATATAATTTACGCTTTTTTAAACGAAATTTGTAGGCTTTGATAATTTCGTGCTATGAAGAAATAAAATCATAAATAACAATTATGCCACTGTTCATATAAAATGTATTTATGTATCATTTCGATCTAACGTCAAGACATACACAGAAAAAACTGAAAACGGGTTTCAATTAAAAAATTTGTCAAATCAATTAAAAGTTTCATTTCTATTCTGTTATATTAAGGAAATTGTAGTATCAATTCAAATAATCTGTAAATATTTATTTGTTATTATTTTCAAACAAATGTTTAGTAGATACTATTAAAACTTTACTTTCTCCAACATTTGGAGAAAAAATCGACAAAATTTATAAAAAGCCAGAAATTGAAAAATCGTTACAATTTGAAAAAATCGCCAAAATATGAAAAAACCCTACAAAATTAAAAAAAAAAAAAAAAATTGTTTAAAAATAAAACAATCACCCAAAATTTTAAAAAAAACACCAAAATTAAAAAAGATTTTCAAAATTTAAAAATTACGCAAATTAAAAAATCAAACAATCGCAAAAATGCGAAAAGTGACCAAAAATTGGGAGAATAGAAATCTTGTTAAATCAATGGAAAATAATTGATATTTGACGAAATTCAAGCCAATGGTTTGGTGACAATGATCGAAAGTTCAACGTTTAAACCGTAAACCAATGGTTATAATCAAATAAAATTTTTGTTTTGAAATGGACTGTTTTAAAAAAGAAATATCACAAATATTCCAGATCCCTTATGGACTAATTACTTCAATTGGCAACACGTTTATATGGATACAATCAACGATTTTAATGACTCAATATGATGACGTTATAAAGCAGTGCTAGAAAATAATAACTATCCAACAAAATATTGAACACTTCAATTTGAGCTATGTTTTTAACTTTTCTTTGATAGGAATTACCAATGTTTTGCCAACATTATAATAAAAATTAACGCTTTCAATAATTTTTTGTTTTTTTTTTCTTAAGTTTATCCAATCTCTAAAAATATTTGGTCTTACATCGCTAACAAAGATATAAAAATTATCAAAGTAATAAAAAATTTTTAAATTTATACACCCAATATTTCGATACTGACCAATAAAGGCGAAAAAATAAACATATTTAAAAGTTGACAATCTATTGTCACCCACTGTATATTAACCAATCGTATGTATGCTTTGTTTATTTCGCACACTGTATTGCCATATATCTTTACTACTACTTTGGTTTCAAGTTTAAGAATTTAAACAAATTGAATTTGAAAAAAAGTTTTATGTTCAAGATGTTTTACAACACAAATGGTCAAAATGTTGCCAGTTTTTTCTTTTGTTCGTTTATTTCTTTTATTTTTTTAAGGATTCTAAAGAAAATTTACACAAAAGTTAAGTATTATTCTGCTTGTCTATGTGCAACAATATAATAGGAAAAATTGCAAGTAATAGACATTAAAGTTTTTGTGAAGTTGAGGGTAAAATGTTTAAAAAGTATATTCAGATTTATACAATTTTGTTTGCAATAGAAAATAGCAAGGATGGCAAACGAAACGAAGTAACGACATAATTTGATTTATGTAATCGGTATTTAAAACTACAACGTCTTGATACAACACCAAATATGAAGATTTCCAAGTCAATTGCTCGCTACAGGAAATGCTATTAAGACTTGAAACAATTTTTCTCAAAAAGTGAGTAGAATAGCCGTGGTTAAATATTGGCTGATTTTGATTTTTTTTTAATTTAGAACTAGTTCTAACAAATTTATTTAATAACGCTTGAAAAACGACCTAGTGTTAATTCCCAGGCAGAAAAGCACAATAGGCAGAGTACTGGCAAAGCGTCGGCGACGGTCGCTTATGTGTTGGCAGAACGTAGGATTAACAAACTTGAGTGTATTGTCCTGTTACCGGATTGATAACAGCGGCCAACAGCATAACGTTGGCAATTCTAAACAATTTTGTGCTCAAATTTAATAAATTTTGTGAAATGTTTATAAAAGAGACTCCTTTTAAAACCAGCAACCAATTTCGGTCTAAGTTTTTTAAATAAATAATTGCTGATTGAAAGAGTAATATATAGGGTTTTCCAATAGGTACTTGATAACTTTGAATTTCATTTGTGAACGCACTATTTCACTGATCATCTAATTCCTTTTTTCAGTAAACTCAACATTTTCATCATGGTAAAGTAGACGATTGAACAACGTATGCAAATTATAAAAATGTACTACATATTCATTGTGTGATGCTGCCGTGCCAGTGACACAACGGGTTGGTCGAAGTGCCGAAAGTATCTCTGCCGTTCAGGCGTCCGTAGCAAACGATCCAAATCAGTCGATTCCGCGGCATTCTCAAGAACTGGGCATCGCCAAGACCACTTTATGGAGAATTTTGCGTAAAGATCTTGGTTTACACCCATACAAGATCAAGCTGACTTAAGAATTGAAGCCGACGGACCATTTGACGCGACGTATGTTCTCCGATTGGGCTCTGGAGAAGATGCACCAAGATGATGAATTTCATCGCAAAATCATCTTCAGTGACGAAGCTCATTTTTGGCTCAATGGGTTTGTCAATAAGCAAAATATGCGTTATTGGTTTGGTTAAAATCCACAAGTGCTTCAGGAATCCCCACTTCATCCACAAAAAATAACTGTTTGGTGCGGTTTGCATGCTGGCGGCGTCATTATGCCATATTTTTTCGTCGACAATAACGATCGTCACGTTACTGTGAATGCAGATCGTTATGATTACCGATTATTTTTGGCACGAATTAGAAAACATGGATTTGGACAATATGTGGTTTCAACAGGACGGTGCCACACAGCACACGTTACAATCAATTTATTGAAGAGTAAATTTGGTGAGCGTGTTATCTCAAGAAATGGACCAGTCAATTGTCCGCCTAGTTCGTGCGATTTAACGCCTCTAGACTTTTTTCTTTGGGGCTACGTCAAATCATTGGTCTATGCCAACAAGCCGACGACGTTGAAAGAACTCAGAGCCTACATTGAACGCGAAATAGCGGCCGTTACGGCCGAAATGTGTGACCGAGTCATCGAAAATTGGGTCCAACGAACCGACCACTGCCGACGTGTCCGCTGTGGCCATATGAACGAAGTCGAGTTTCATTCATAAATGTTTTGATTGTAATTCAAGTCGATAATAATGTTTTGGAAATATCTCAAATGGTTTGCGTTTTATTTAAAAAAAGGTTGTCAAGTCCTTATTGAAAAACCCGTTATAATAAAGAATCTTTTACTTTTCAATTTAAAAAAATTAAAACCAAAAGATTATTTTTCGATCTTTTATCATAAATTATGATGTGAGCAAGATTATTCAAGTTCAAGATCATTTGTTCTTTGTTAAACAATGCCGGGTTTTACTGGCAAAACACATGCTTTGCATATAAAATTATGATTCTATAGTACAATATTAGTTGTAACTTTGGTAATTTCTAACATGGTGGGGTTTACAACAATAACTGTTCTTTGCCAGTACTATTGTTTTGTACGGTTGGCAATTTCTACCTGGGTTATTGTCTGGTCGGGTAGATCCATTAGCTACCTTTAGACATTTTAATATACATACACCTAAATCTGAAGTAATTGTTAAAAAAAAGTAATTCTTAAAGAATTCATAGTCTAAACAAATTAAGAGTTAGTCAATTTTTAAGCGATTTTTATTTGTAATTTTATCAAAACTGTGTTGAGATGTTTTCAATTAATTTTGAGTTTTTTGTATGTTTTAACTTTGGCTGCCGCTATTTACAACAATTAGTTAGAAACCCTAATTGTTGTTCAATTTATTCTGAAATTGAGATTTCTTTAAAGTAAAATAAGCTTCTGTTTATGTAAATAGCTTTAAAATTGTTAAATTTATACTATTAAAAAAATGCAGTTTTAGCTTTTATATGAAAATTGATTTCAACCCTTTTGTGTGGGCAAACAACAACATCGAGCTGTCTCTGGAATTCTGTGTTTAGAATAAGGGCGATAAATTTTTAAATTTTTAAATCATTAAAACAGAACAAATGCATTTCTACTAATAATAACACGTTTTTTTAGAAAAAATTACCAAAAAAGTAAAAAAAAAAACAAATTTCAATAAAAAACCGCCAGAAAAAAAAATTTTTTTTTTTTTTAATTATATTAGTTTTTTATTATAAAGGGTCCGCCAAATAACTTTTTTTTTTTTTGAACTCCTAAACCAATTGGACTTTGTATGGAGTCATACCAAGGTCTTTATGCAAAATTCGTCTCAATGATGTCTCAGAAATGTTCAATTGTTGAGAACGACGGTGAATTGATGTTGATGGCGCTTCATGCACACTTTCTGCCGCAGCAGCAATATTCTCGGGTGTACGCACTGTTTTTGGCTTTTCACGCTTTGGTTTATCGATGAGGATGCCAGTTTCTTTCACTTTTTTCACAAGATAACGAACATACGGACCATATTCGTTCAGCGGAAGGATAAAACTAATTATCTGTCAAATCAGATATGAGCTAAGTGTTACCATTCACGAAATAAGCACTAGTTGAAAAAATACGTTAGATGACGGACCCTTTATTAGTTTTAACAATAAATACAGTGAAACCTACCAAAAAACGGCCATTACAAATGACCGCGTCTGTTCTTTGTAAACAATTTTGGTGGAACGAATTCGAAAAACAATCAAATGGCCTCCCATTCCCGCTGTCCCTTCCGAACTAATGTAGTCTCATAATTGTGACGTATTAATGTCAAAAAACCATTTAAAAACTGATACTTTTTTTTAGCATTTTTTGACTCAACCAATTGTTTGCGCCCCATGTGATGGGGCAGTTTAGCCGCTTTGGGTTACTTTAAAAAAAAAACATTAAAAATATTATAGAGACTTACGAGGAAATAACACAGTGCTGTAACAGCAAATTCTAATTAATCTTGGATATGTTATAAAGGATTAAAGACTATGGAACAAACAATTTTTTTAGTTGCGCAATCTCATGTTTAGGGTAACAAACGTGGGATCATATCTGGCCCCATTTTTTGTTTTTGGCATTTTTTATTGCCGTTTTCAAATGAAATATATACAGATTTGGTATCAAACGAAAGGTATTTGAGAGATCTATCCAATAGAATACAAAAAAGTTCTCAAACCAAAAATTTTCTAACTAACTTCAAACATATTTTTACCCCCTAACAATTAGATTGCGCAGGTATGTTTCATAGAAAATATTTTTTACATTTGTTTCATTAAGTGTTGCGGGTTTCACCACTGTAAAGTTTGCTCGTTAGAAATAATGAGAGTTTAAACATTTATATGAAAGCTAAAATGTGTAAAGCTTAAGGTAAAAAAAATCCTAAAAGTCGATTGATTTGGTAACGAGAACTGTTGAAACAAAAAAGTGATGAATGCTCTCCAGTCTACCCTATATCGCAACATATTCAACAAAAACTAGAAGGGACAAAAGAGCGTATGATATATTTGACTTTGGTCATAACTTATGCCCTAATTGAGCATAAAACAAATATTTGATTTTTTATTGAAACATTTTAAAGAGACAATATTCGACGAATATATGCTGAAATTTTCTGAATCGATAGAAAAACAATCTGAACTTTTTTTGGAAATAATAAAAAAAAAATATAAATATTGAGTTATCTATTATACTAAATATTTAGAACTTGTTCTGAATTTTTTAAAATTGACCTAATAAACCCTCGTGGCATTGTCCAATTTCGAGCATTTGCCAAATTTCATTTATTTATACAAAATTATATTTTCAGATGGAAGGCTAAAACATTCAATATTTAAGAACTTTCCACTCGTCCACTTTTTGGAAAAGTTAAAATAGTTATTCAATATTTTATTTGTATTAAATCGGGAACCTACATAAAAGCTTTAATTATTTTATATTCAATTAAACATTAAAAGTTTAATTGAAATCGGTCCAATTAAGGAAATTGTAGTATAAATTAAAATAATTTGTAACAAATGAATGGATTTAGTTTCAATTTAGATTTTAATCATATCTATTAAAAAAATGAATTGAATAATGTTTTAAATTTAAGACAAAATTTAAGTAGATTTGAGAAGAAAATTGCAAAAAATTTAAAACTAATGCTAACAATTAAAAAACTACCAAATTTGAAAAATCCCCGAAACTGAAAAAATCGATAAAACTGCAGAAAAATGCCAAAATTGAAAAAAGGACAAAATTGAAAAAAAAAAAATCACCAGAACTAGAAAAAAAAACTTTAAAATTAATAAGTCCCAAAAAACTTGAAAAAAAAACAAGAACGTAACAGTTATAACTTTTATTCAAAAAATTGTTTGTCGAATATTTAATTTTGAAATGTTTTCTTTTAGTTTTTTTATTGGCCCTTTATGATTTATATTTTCAAATTAAACAAAGACATGACCTTTATTTTTTTCAAAAATAATCAAAGTTATTTTGTATTTTTTTTTACAATATTAGTAAAGGCCTCGTTATTTGTTACTTTATGTTGCCGTTCTGTGTCGTTCTGTTCTGTAGGTAATATTTCGTAATTACTTTTTCTGTGAGAGGAATCAGCTGTTTTAAAAAGTAAAAGAAACTCAAACCAAAAACATTAAAATCAGGGATGATAAATGCGATTTTAAAATAGTACCAACCTGCATATAAAAGAGTACTTTTTCGGCATCACAAGTATAAAAAAAATTAAATATAAATTAACAAACAATTCTTTGTACCCTCCAAAATGAACAATTACAAATGAAACAACAAAAATATATTAAAAAAAAAAATGTTAAGAGGTGAAAACAAAATTTTGAGGTGAAAAACTTTTTTGGATGTAAAAAAATAAATTATGTCGTGAAAAACATTTTTGAGGTAACAAAACTATTTTTGAGGTAAAAAAAAAAAGTTTTTGTGGAGAAAAAAGAATTTGCGGTGAATTTTAAATATTATTCACCTCTTAGCGTCTGGTGAAAAAATATGACGTTATATTTTATACACCAGACACTACAATGAATTCAAATAATATACAGTCCATTATACACAAATTTGTATGGAAAATTTAGAGGTACTTTAATATTGTCACTCATTACTTTTGGACCGCTGGACCGATTTTGCTCATTTTCAATACCAAATTTTTCGGAAAAATGTACATAAAGCTATGTAAAAACGAGCAGTGCGTACTAAGAAAATTAGCCGATATTGATTTAAAATTTTTTTAAAATTTTGAGATTTTTTCTTAAATTCAGCAAATTTTTAATATTTTTTGAATGTGCTGTTAATATCTTGCTGTATTGAATTACATTTCTCACAGTTTTTTGCGAATTCAATCCTTGTGATTGGTAGCAAACAAATTCAATTTCACATTTTTATAAGATTTTTATTATTTACTTTTTTGAAAATCAAAATTAGTTAATAATAATTATAACCCTTAGTGACTGAATTCAATAATTGGTTTAATCGATTAATAAAACTCTAATATAATCATCTGTAGTCAGTCGCAGCGTTTGGTTCCGAATTAATTCATTGTTCATATGGGACTGCAAATCGAATTAATAATTATTGAATTTTAAATGGACCAAGAAATTCATACATAGAAAAATTTGAAAATCATACTAAATGAGTCATAGGAGTATCATGGTACATCTGAGGTTCCAATAGTACCATAAAAAGTACTATAGTACCAACTTTATCATCCCTGATTCAAAAGTTGAGAAAAAGATTTCACAACAAACCAATACATACGCACTTTAGGCTGTCACTTAACGTTGAATCCTATTTTCAATAGCTTTGTCCGCAACAGAACAGAACGAAAAAGTGAAAACTAACCACACATACAGACTTTCAATTGAACAGAAACAAAACAGCTGATTCGTAACAGAACAGAACGTACAAACTAATTCTGCCTTAAGTAACGATTCCAAGCTCGGAAAAAATGCTGCAGTTCAAATATATAGCTATTTTCCATTAGTTATTAAATCGGATTCGCAATTAATTAAATGCAAGTTAGTCCGGATATTTCATCAACGTATGGAGCACACCACAGGCCTGTTTCTATTTTAATTTTATTTACAATTTAAAAATGTTATTACTTGATAACTTGAAAATTCAAATCGAAAAAAATCACAATTTTTTGAAAATATTAAAAAGTGAATAGGGAGATGTGTTACAGGCGTCATAGGTAATATATGTTTTATAATATAAAGAACATATAAAGATATGAAGTAAAACAATTGCAATTTTTTTCGTGATCTCTCATAGAATGAATGATATATAAGTAATTTTATTCAAAAATTTAGTTTAGTTTTCCTTCAAATTGTCTGTTATATCACAATGCCCTCAATCGAAATCGTCCTTTGATTAAGGATTTCACTGTATATCTGGAACAATTTCTAAAATGTTGAAATATGTTTTTTTTTTATGTAGCAACATATGTGCACAACATATACTTTGTTGAATTGTGTAGATATGGCAACAGTTATGGTAGAAAATCAAAGGAACAAATTCAATTTATTTCAACAATTAAAATATGTTGTTAGAAAACATAGAGAATATGTAACTTAAGAGTACTTTAATTGCTTCAACAAAATAATAAAATGCAAACATTTAAATGTTGAGTAAATCTACAAGAGGAATTAAAATAAATAGAAAGTATATAAAATTAAAAGAAAAAAATCTATAAGAACAATTAAAAAAGTATGTTATTTCAAAACTTTTAGGGATTTTACAGAAATTTACAGATTTTTACTTTAAATTCCTTTATTTTTTTCTTTTGTTTAATTTTGAAAAATAAATGACTTGTACACTCAGGGAACTTGTGCTGTAAATATTTGTAGTTGTTTGAGTTGTAATACAGTATTTATTTTTGAGTGAAAAAACAGTCATTTGTAGAAGAAATTTCAGTTTTGATTACAAAATTGAAAATTACCGCCCAATCGCAATTTGCTCTGCGCTCTCCAAAGTGATGGAGACCATGGTTAACCACCATCTTGTGAAATATTTAGAGACCAATTCACTTTTAAATGATCGGCAGTATGGCTTCCGTAGTGGTCGATCTACGGGAGACCTGTTGGCGTTCTATCGGAACGTTGGAGCCGGTCAATCCACCGCTTTGGTGAGAGTAAAGTGGTTGCTCTAGATATTTCTAAGGCGTTCGATCGTGTGTGGCACGGGGCACTCGTGACTAAGCTAGTTGCTTTTGGTGTCGGTAATGTCTTCTCTCGATTTATAACGAGTTTTCTCAGAGACCGCACTATACGTGTTGTTTTAGATGGGGTCTCATCAAACGAGTTTCAGCTAAATTCAGGGGTACCGCAAGGTTCTGTTCTTTCTCCTACCCTTTTTCTTATTTTTATTAATGACCTTCTTGGTCAGACCATCAACCCTATCTACTCTTTTGCAGATGACAGCAACATTTGTCATTCATTTTCATTCGATCACAGGCCAAACTCTTTGGAGATAGAGGGCATGCGGCAAAACATGAATGACACACTCAATCAAGACCTTTCTACAATCTCCGAGTGGGGTCGCGCGAATAAGGTCGATTTTAATGCACGCAAGACCCAATGTTGTATGTTAACCCACAGACGGGCTGTGGAATTGACATTGTCATCTGTAACTATGGATGGTATAGGTATTGAGGAATCGGATACTCTTGATGTTCTGGGCATGAGAATACAGTGTGATGTCCGTTGGAATAAGCACGTATTTCAAGTGTCGAAAGAGGCATTCAAGTGTCTCGGTTTTCTAAAACGGTGCAAGACTTACTTCACTCCATCCGATCTCCTTACTATTTATACCAGCTATATCCATCCAAAAATGGAATACAACTCTCATATATGGGCAGGGGCTCCATTGTCTATTCTGAAGCTTCTGGACCGTGTTCAGGGGAGGGCGGTGAAGCTTATCAATGACAGTAGTGTATCCAACTCTATTGATTCATTGGAGCATCGTCGGAATGTGGGTTGTGTGACACTTTTCTATCGATATTACCATGGGAGATGCTCATCTGAGATAAGTGAACTTATTCCACGAGCCCGAGTTTTTATTCGTAATACTCGCTTATCTCGTAGAGCACATCCGTTTGTAGTTGATTGTCCTGTGTTTCGCACAACGCATTACAGAGAAAATTCGTTTTTTAGTCGAACGATTCGTATGTGGAACAAACTTCCCGCAGAAGTCTCCCCTGTTACTTACAATTTAGAAAAATTTAAATCAAATATCCACAAACACTACTCCCTCTTTCCTCCTTCCCATACCTTATTTTCCTGATCAATACAATGCACTGCATGAGTAGGGGGCATCCCTTGAGTATTGGTTAAATTAAAAAAAAAAAAAAAAATTGCAGTTCATTTAAAAAAACAAACCACATCAAATTACTGTATTATGATTTTACATTAATTTTGATACAGAATTTTTTTTTTTATTAAAAAAATTAAACACATAATTTTTTATTTTAATTAATAAGTAAACATTGCACATTTTTTTGTTTAACAAAAGACAAATGATCTTGAACTTGAATAATCTTGCTCACACAAATAAATGTTTATTTATTTTTTACTGCATATATGGTTAATTTTTACTACAATTGTAGTTCATTTTTTGAACAGTAAAAAACAAATGAAAATTTTAGTTGAATTTACTGAAATGTAAGTCGTGCTTTCTTCAAGTGAAATTTCATTTGTTTTTAACTACATTTGCAGAAGTCTTTACCTACATAGTATTCTAAGTGTATTATATATAATCAATTTCAATGGTAATGATACACTTCATTGATTTTGTATGTACCCAGGTAGAAATTAGAGACGATACAAAATGCAAAGCGTTCGTTTTCGATGGTACAATAATAAAAGCATTTTTAGAGCGTTAGTTGAAAATGGTATGAAATAAAAGCATTACAAAAGCATTATTTTGGATTGCTTTTTGAACGTACTTTGGGAGTACTTTTCATATAAAATTTACAACGATTTATGAAATAAAAGCACTTTAAAAACATTACTTTAAAGCGTTTTTCTAACATTTGTAAAAAGTACTTTAGGAGAACTTCCCAGCAAAATTTTTTAAAACAGATTACCTTTGAACCTGTTCTAGAACAACTTGTTTTATCACCGGTTACATGGAACCGGTTCTAGAACAGATTCCTGGGAGTCGAAATGCAAGGTGTCACTGACACAGAACCAGTTCTATAACTGATGCTAGAACCGGTTCTAAAGCAACCTTTTCTTGTTTGGAGGTAAAGAACCTACTGCAAATAGGACAAACTCCATATAAAAAGAACCAGTGCAGAAATTAGAACCTGTTTATAATACAGTATAAGCTGTTCTGCAACCAGTTACTTGGATTTTACTATTTTACTGGGTTGTCTTACAAAACAAATATTTGTTTATTTGCAAAAAAAAAAATAGTGGCTGCTTTAAATACTTTAAAAAAATCGTTTTTTTTTTTTGCAAAATTGTCTTCATTAATAAAAGAAAAGGGTTGGAAACATTTTTTTGTAGGGATTTGAAAAATACGTTTTGAGTGAATTGGAAAAATCTATATTTCAATAATTTTTTTTTTTTTTTTTTTTTTAAAGAGAGGCAACACTCAGGAAATACTTCCTATATTTTTAGTGTGTTGTCCAAATTTAAGACTTAAATTTTTGAATGTTAATTCAAAATCTCGTTTTCATTTTTTTTCTTCTACATTTCAACTTTATCGGAGATTTACAACAATATAAATTTATATGTTTAATTTGTTTAGTAGTAATTTAACAATTTTAATTGGTATGCATATTGTTTAACAGTGGGAAGCACTCGTGAGTACATCGTAAGTACTTTTTACACCTAAAGATTTAAGCCGAAATATATTTGACACTAGAACTAAGGTATACTATTCTAAAGGCAAAAGGTACGCTGAATGTAAAACTGGTCTCACACACACTCTCCGACATCAGGCGTTCAAGCTATATTAACGGGAAAAGTGTATTTTTTTATCAAATGCTCCAATTTTTCACCATCCTAAAAATGTATTTTTCATAATACTTGTAACGGCACCTGAACACGCTACTTTTACCTTTTTTCAGTTTTTGAATTTTTAAGATAACTTATTTCCTTACGAAAATATTGTAAACTGACTAAGCTAGTTGCTTTTGGTGTCGGTAATGTCTTCTCTCGATTTATAACGAATTTTCTATAGTGCATACGTGTTGTTTTAGATGGGGTCTCATCAAACGAGTTTCAGCGAAATTCAGGGGCACCGCAAGGTTCTGTTCTTTCTCCTACCCTTTTTAGTTTTATTAATGACCTTCTTGGTCAAACCTTCAATCCTATCTACTCTTTTGCAGATGACAGCAACATTTGTCATTCATTTTCATTCGATCACAGGCCAAGCTCTTTGGAGATAGAGGGCATGCGGCAGAACATGAATGACACACTCAATCAAGACCTTTCTACAATCGCGCGAATAATGTCGATTTTAATGCACGCAAGACACAATGTTGTATGTTAACGCACAGACGGGCTGTGGAATTAACATTGTCATCTGTAGCTATGGATGGTTTAGGTATTGAGGAATCGGATACTCTTGATGTTCTGGGCAGGAGAATTCAGTGTGATGTCCGTTGGAATAAGCACGTATTTCAAGTGTCGAAAGACTTACTTTACTCCATCCGATCTCCTTACTATTTATACCAGCTATATCCGGCCGAAAATGGAATACAACTCCCATATATGGGCAGGGGCTCCACTGTCTATTCTGAAGCTTCTGGACCGTGTTCAGGGGAGGGCGGTGAAGCTTATCAATGACAGTAGTGTATCCAACTCTATTGATTCATTGGAGCATCGTCGGAATGTGGGTTGTGTGACACTTTTCTATCGATATTATCATGGGAGATGCTCATCTGAGATAAGTGAACTTATTCCACGAGCCCGAGTTTTTATTCGTAATACTCGCTTATCTAGTAGAGCACATCCGTTTGTAGTAGATTGTCCTGTGTTTCGCACAACGCATTACAGAGAAAATTCGTTTTTTAGTCGAACGATTCGTATGTGGAACAAACTTGCCGCAGAAGTCTTCCCTGTTACTTACAATTTAGAAAAATTTAAATCAAATATCCACAAACACTACTCCCTCCTTCCTCCTTCCCATACCCTATTTTCCTGATCAATACAATGCACTGCATGAGTAGGGGGCATCCCCTGAGTATTGGTTAAATTATAAAAAAAAAAAAAAAACTAAATAAAAGGACAAGAGTAGTATGTTCAGGTGCCGTTAAAAGTATTATGAAAAATATATTTCCAGGAAGGTGAAAAATCGGAGAATTATGCTCAAAAACGACACTTTTCCCGTTAATAAAGCTCGAACGTCAGAAGTCGGACAGTGATGATGATACCAGATTTGGATTCAGCGTACCTTATACCATTAGAAAAGTGTACCGTAGTTCTAGTGTCAAATATTTTTCAGCCCGAATCTTAAGGTGTAAAAAGTACTTACATGTACTCACGAGTGCAGGGGAACAATAAATGCAAGGATTTTATGCTACAAAACGTGAGCGTATTTTTTTATATGTATTGCAAGTTTACAACCCTTCTTAAAATTACAACAATTCTTCTTCTTCCTTATTATTAATGCGTTCCCCTATTGACAACTTAGCTATTTTCGCTAAAAAAAAGATTTCCTAGCGATTTTCAAGTAGGATGTTGCGAATTTTTTTGTAAAATAGTTGGCATTAGTGAATCAGTGAATTTGTACCTTTGTTGACATTTTGTATGAATTAAATTTTGAAGAAGAAGGCATAAAAAGAAAAAGAGTAAAAACTAAATTTTTTTTATATAAATAGAACATTTTTGTGTTCTTAATAAACCACGTGTTGGTTTATTAAGAACGCAAGAATGGAGCAAAATTAATGATTAATATATTTCTTTTGTTAAAGCTCTGCCTATTATGGACGCTCTAGCTTTTCTAAAACTTTGGGTTTTGATGAGATCTTTAGCCAGATCGAAATACTAGTATCAACCTAGCTAATATGTTTGATTTGCTTTACTTTTGTAAATAAACGGAGGTTGAAAGCTCGTTATAAATTGAAAATAATATTTTAAATTTGTATTTTTTCTCTTTTTTTTCTCTTATTTTGTGTTTTTTTTTATTTTAAAAAATTTTTAAAGAATTTTTTTTACCTAACCAATTTCGGAATTTTAATTGAAGTTTTTAAATAGGAAAATATATTTTTTAATTTTAAATTTTGAACTTGAATTGATTAGTTAATGTATAAAAATATTTATGAAACATTTCATAAAAGCTTATGAAATGTTTCAGTTATTACGTCTCAAGTTCGGTTATTACGAATTTCAGGCGGTTGGTACAATTGAACATTAGTTTTAACAATAAAGTTCGATTAATTCAACTGACTTTTAGTTGCAACACCAAAAAAATTCAAAAATCTAATCTAACTGAATTTTTAAGTTGTTACCTTAAAATACCCTTTTCAATTCGGTTGGCACTTTATTTCTCTGTGTGTATACATAGCAGTCTAGCATATTTTATTGCATGTATTTGGCATTATGTGGTGTTCAAAACATTTGCAACTGAAATCATGGTTTAGGTAATTATAATTTTTTTTGATCAAAAAGATTTGTGGTATAAGTTTTTGTTTTTTTTTTTATTAAATTTAGTTATAGCTTATTATTTTACAAATACAAAAAAGTTATTCATAACTTCTCAAAAAAAAAAAAGTAATTTTAACAAAATAAGCCGATAGTGCAGTGTTCAAAACATTTGCAATTCTTAAAGCAATTAACAGGAAATACAAACAATGGTTTTAACGCTCAGTATTTTGTAGCGTAGCCATTATTTTTTATAACTTCTGAACACCTCTTAGGTGTTGAGGCAATGAGCTTTTTAATATAATCGTCAGAAATTTCATTCCACTGCTTCTCCAACTCGACGAAAAGTTCATCACCATTGCCGATATTCCGTTTTACAATCATCCACATGTTCTCACTCGGGTTGATATCGGGAGATTGAGCCGGCCAGGACATGATATTAATTTCATTTTCCAAACTTTTACAACCCCCGCCGTGTGTTTTGGGTCGTTGTCGTGCTGGAAGGTCCACGAGAGTGGCATTTCCCATTCAGCATACGGAAGCATAACTGAACTCAAAAGAATTGGGCCAATCTTATTTCCTGAAAAACACCCCCACACCATAAAGTTTCCACCTTTGTGCTTCACTGTGTCGGTTGTGTATCTGGGATTAAACTTTTCTCCTCGTGGTCTTCGAGCATTGGCTCTTCCATCTGATCGCCGGAAGTTGAATTTAGACTCATCTGACCACAATACATTTTTCAATTCCTGTTGAGTCCAGTTCAAATGGGTGCGTGCAAAGTCAAGCCGAGCTTTTCGGTTTTTTTCCGACAAACGGTTTTTTTGTACATCTATAACTTCTAAGACCATATTCTCGGGCTCTCCTTTTAATGGTGGGAAGACTGGCATCTATTAAAAGTTCAGTTTTAGCTTCTCTGGGAACTGCTTTGGGATATTTCGTAAAAAAATTCTTGATTTTCCGATCTTTTTTTACAGTTGTAATACAGGGTCTGCCACCTTTATGAGTAGTGTGGATGCTACCACTATTAACAATGCGGCAAATCGTTGATTTTGGAACGGAGTACTTTATAGAAATTTCTTTTTGGGAAAGTCCATTTTGAAAATCATTTAAAAATTTTTTTTCTTACGATGTTTATGCTTCCAGCATCTTATTACAACTATTAAAGAACAATAATTATAATAAATTTGTTTAAAAATGTAACGGCCTGAATCTCATTGTTCGGTAAAAAAAACTTTTACTTTAAATAAAATTAAAAACACGTACTTTAATTTTATTTTCGACTTGTTTTATTAAAGATTAAAAATGTAATGACAAAATCAATGATAACAAATTTTTAAGAACCACAAAATAACAAGTACATAACAAACAGACAAAAAAAGCTGGACCGTTATTCTTAGAGAGACTAAGAGTAGCCAGTACATTGAGTGCATATGTGCGTTTACTAATTTGTTATTAACTAGCAATAACAAACAGTAAAGCACATATGAACAATAGACAAAACAAAAAACAGACAATAACAACTAATACTAGGGATTAACAATGACAGTGACGACACTACTAACAGTGATGGTACAGTGAGTGGTACTGTGACTGGCGATCTGACCCGACACTCATATTAAAAAGGAATGCGATTACCGTTATATCCTAGCATTTGTTAGTATAAATTGTTTCATTAAGAGTAAGTATAATGAGAGTTGCAAATGTTTTGAACACCTGCATTTTGAATACATCTATTATTATTATTTTTTGTTGTTGTTTTAATTTAACGGAATTAATTTTTTTTATTTGTTTAACATAAAACAATGTATGAAGAATATGTAAAAAATAAATTTTAGTAACTAAGTGTGATTTGAAGAAAATAAATCAATGAAAACAACAAATGCGATCTCAGCTCCAAATGTTTTGACCACTACTGTATATACTCTTATACTATAGCATTAATACATGATCTGCAAGGTCTACTAGGGTAGTTTGAAGAGTGAACGCCGCTAATATTTACTAAAATCAAGCACTGAACAACATCGATTGTAACGTTGGATTATTTTCAATCATATTAACAAATAAATAAGTTGTATTTACAAAATTAAGCTTTTAAACGTTAATAGTTTGTTAATACAATTAATTAGTTTGTCAATATAAAAAAAATATTAATAGAAAATGAGAAACAAAAGAAACATTTATTCCGTGTAATCAAAGAGTATATACAAATAGAGAGACTACACTTCCCACGCCTCTCAGCAACAAAATACCGAACTCGGGCAAGCAAATGAAAACATTCTTTTACACTATAAACTAATTGCAACATGCTGATATAAAATTGCTGCTTGAAAGTAAGTATAATGAGAGTTGCAAATGTTTTGAACACCTGCATTTTGAATACATCTATTATTATTATTTTTTGTTGTTGTTTTAATTTAACGGAATTAATTTTTTTTTATTTGTAGCAACTCAAAGAAGGAAGAAAAAATTGAACATATTTTTGTTGAAATTGCATTTAATGGTAACAAAATGTTAGTTGGATGTGTGTATCGACCCAATAAGAGAACTGAAACTGAAGTTTTTATGAAGACTCTTGAAAACCTTACACTAAAACATGATGAAATTGTAATATGTGGTGATTTCAATTCAAATATTTTAGTTGAAAGTCACTTAGTAAACGATATGCAATCTTTTGGCCTCTATCCTACTAATACAACAGTACCCACTCACTACCCCTCCACTAGAAACTCGTTACTGGATATTATTTTTGTTAGTAATAAAGATAAAGTCCTTATCTACGACCAACTTACAGCCTCTTGCTTTTCAAAACATGATCTACTATTTCTCACGTACGATTTTAAACTAACGCTATCAACTAATGCTATAACTTATCATGATTTTAAACAAATGGATCTAAACATTGCATCATTTGAGCTTTCAAATATTGACTGGGATTCTATTTATTATATGCCTTCAGTGGAAAGCCAACTTAACTTTTTAGAACAAAATCTTGGAGAAGTCTTCGTCAAATGTGTACCTGTGAAAACACTAACGAAAAACTATAAGAGAAAGCCATGGTTCAGCACTGATATAAAAGCTGCAATTATACAGAGAGATTTGATTTTCAGCCGCTGGAAACGTTTTAAAACTGATGAGTTACACGAGGAATATTGTAATGCAAGAAGAGAGGTAAACAGGAAGATAAAAGGTGCAAAATCTTCATACTATTCTAGTGTTTTTGAGTCAGCTGTTGGATCGAAAAAAACTTGGAAAGCCATAAGAGAAATAGGTATTGGAAATACTAATACAGTAGATTCGTCTGAAATAGATGTAGAAAATCTTAATGAAAATTTCACTAAACTTCCTAGTATTCCTGTTAACGTGAATTTCTATAATCAAACTCATGTGATGAATGCAAATGAGTTTAATTTTGAAACTGTGAATCAATCTGATGTACTATCCAGTTGTATTGCCGTTAAATCTAATGCTGTAGGCTTCGACAATATTCATCCAAAATTTTTAAAAGCAGTTCTCCCAGTAATGCTACCGTATATAACTTTCATCTTTAACACAATTTTAACAAAGAGTATATTTCCTGGGAACTGGAAATATGCAAAAATAATACCTACACCGAAAGGAAACAATGAATTTCGGCCAATTGCTATACTGCCATACTTGTCAAAAGTTTTTGAAAAGATATTACATCGCCAAATATATCGCTATATAAATGACAATGGTTTTATAACTAGTAGACAGTCAGGCTTTCGTCCAAAACATAGCTGCATAACTGCTCTCATTGATGTCTCTGAAGAATTGCGTGAAAGTTTGGATAAAGGTAACATTTCTTTTCTAGTTCTCTTGGACCACTCTAAGGCATTTGATACGGTTAATCATAATGTTCTTACTATGAAATTGAGAAAAATGTTTAATTTTTCATCGCCATCAACACGTTTAATATCTTCATACTTATCGGATCGTCATCAATCAGTATTTGCTAATAATAGGAAATCGTGCCCGTTAGCTGTATCAAAAGGTGTACCACAAGGCTCCATTCTTGGCCCTCTACTATTTACCATCTATGTAAATGATTTAATTACCCAATTATCATACTGTAATGTCCATATCTATGCTGATGACGTTCAAGTCTACATAAGTAGTGATATAAAGGAAATTGATGATTGTGTGTATAAACTTAACGAAGATCTTAAACGAATCCACATATGGGCTAATGCAAATGGTCTTTGCATAAATCCCTCTAAGTCAAAATGCTTAATTATAACTAAGAAATCTATGAAATTACTTTCAGAACCAGAAATCATTCTCAATAATCAAAGAATTGAAGTCCTAAAAACAGCAAAAAACCTTGGTATAGTATTTAATAACACTCTTACTTGGTCAGACCATATAAATGCTACTGCTGGAAAAGTTTATTCTATGTTGCGAACCTTATGGAAAACACAATATTTCACGCCAATTAAAATTCGCTTACTATTAGCAAAAACTTATTTAATGCCCACTCTCTTATACGGATGTGAAATTTTTGCAAAAACCGATACTATAAGCTATAGTAAGCTGAATGTTGCCTATAATGCTATTGTAAAATATGTTTATGGTTTGGGGAAATATGACCATGTGTCATCAGTTGCAAAAAACCTGTATGGTGTTACGTTTGCTGATTTGTTACAGATACGTACTTTAATTCTACTCCACAAAATTGTATATACTCATGAACCTTCGTATCTCTATAATAGAATAACGTTTTCCCAATCACCTAGGAATAATGGTTTGATTCCAATAATACATCGTACTACAAAATCTGAATGGCATTTCTATATCCATTCAATAGGTCTTTGGAACTCTCTACCACCAAACATACAATTTATAAGCAATGCCATGCATTTTAAAAGGTCCCTTTTTGATTTTTATAGTTTTGCATTATATGTTATGTTAAAATTAAAATTAATGCTATAGATTAATTTTGTATTTGTTAATTTCATTTTTAATTGTTTAAACTATGTTTCCATTTTTTAATTTATTAAAATTTATTTAATCTGTTTTTATATATAATTTATTTTTTTTTTTCTTTTTTTTTCAAATTGTTATCATATGTATATGTTTTAGCATCATAGCTCATTACTATTACTCCTCCTATACTCTAATCATAAGATTATTAGTCTTGTTGTATAGGAAATCAAAATAAATAAAAATAAATAAATAAATAAATAAATAAACGCTCACTTTTATTTTGCTTATATTTTGTTATTTTCTATTAAAATTTAATGTATTTTAATTTTATCTTGCTTATTTTATCGTTAGAATTTTAAATAAATAAGCATTTTTTTTAAATTACTATTCACAAACATGATAAAAATTAATTTTAACTTTTAAATTTGCATTTGCTCGATGCGATTTTACGAACAAATAAAAAGAGGGCAGATTGAGAGAGATCGAGGTAGATAGAAACCCACTGGGGTAATATATAGATTCATTCTTACTCAAAATAAAATATAAAAAATAACTATTCTCACAAATATATCTAAAACTATGGCAAATGACTTTAACATTTGTTTTTGCAACGTTTTAATATCGTTATAAAATACTGCCCTAAAACGGTAAATCTGGGTTATCATTTGGGTCGTTTTCACAACGCTCTGAGATTGTAAACAAGAATAATTTACGTACGTTTATTGACTGTTAAAATAGTCTTTCAAAGTTTGTTTCGGCAACGCTTTGAGAAAGTTAGTTTCGGCAACGCTTTTTGTGGTTTTCAAAATGTTTTAAACCTGTAAATCAGAATTAGTCCAGTCAAATTAGGGTTTCACCTCCGAATTCCAGGTAATAGGCTGGAAACTTGTATATGGCTTTATTTTGGTGTTCTAAATACTGTCTCAAAAGTCTCATAAAATCTAGTGTCTGCTCGTGAGGTATTCAAGGTCAAAGGTCACAAAAATCAGTTTCTGGCGATTATCTCGATTTCTATAGCTCCAATGATGTCAACATCTATTATAAAAATTGTAGGTCATGCAATTTGTAACAAATTTTGTTACAAACAATTTTTCATGCGCTCAACCGTTTTCGAGATAGAGGGCAGAGACTCCGGATATTTAAGGATGGTATGAAACGTAGTTTAATTGAAGAATTGTTTTCATATTACTGGACTAAATGTTTTGAAAATGCTTTAACACCTTTTAAAGTCCTTTTTAAAACGCTTTCACGATCGTATTTTTCTACCTGGGTAGGCAAACAGGCACAATATCCTTTGTAAAGTTAAAAGGTATATTTGGCATATTTTGTTTTGATTTTAAAATAAAATCAGTTTGTTTTTATTTTGTTTGTTTAATATTTAAAGTTTAATGAACCATGGAAAAAAAGGATCCTTTTTTAACTTTTACTTGTCAACCTAAAAACCAACAAAAAAAACGGATAATACATCATTTGCTTTTTGTAAATTAATGTTAGTGTGAAAATATATACATACAAACACTTTTCACTCACCTTTTTAAATGATAAACGAGATTAAAGATTAAAAACACACATATACAATTCATAAAATGTCAAATGGAATGTAAATTAAAACTTTTGAAATAAATATATACTTCAGTGAACAAATATTACCCAATATGCAAATTTTACGAATGTTTATAAAAAGCCGTAACCCTTCAGTGAATAGTGTCACATATATGCATGTAACGAATAATTTGAACTTATGTGTCATCTTGTGTATGAATAAAATTCAAAATATTTTTTCAATTATTATTAGACAACAACCAGTGGAAGGCTATTCACCTCAGTCTCTCTCAATCTGCCATTTTTTCTTTGTTTGTAAACTCGCACCAAGCAAATGAAAACATGTTGCAGAAATTTAAAAGTTTAAATTAATTTTTATCATGTTTTTGAATAATAATTTAATAAAATGTTTATTTATTAAAAATTTTAAAGATAAAATTAAAATACATTGAATTTTAATAGCAAATAACAAAATATAAGCAACATAAAAGTGAGTGTTTTAGGCAATTTTTTTTTTTTTTATCAATATGTTGCAATTATTTTTTAGAGTAAAAAAATGTTTTCATTGTCAGTTGGTAAGCATAAAAAACGCTTTGTACGATAGCTTCTCTATTTGTATATACTCTTTGATCGTGCTATCAAGTGCTAACAAATTTTGCTATGTCACATGCTTCTAATAAGTTATCTTAAAAATTGAAAAACTGAAAAAAATGGTAAGAGTAGTTTGTTCAGGTGACGTTCCAAGTATTATGAAAAATGTATTTCCAGGAAGGTCAAAAATCGGAGCATTTTGATCAAAAAATACACGTTTCTCGTTAATATAGCTCGAACGCCTGATATCGGAGAGTGAATCTAAGGCCAGATTTGGATTCAGCGTACCTTGTGCCTTTAGAAAAGTATAATTTAGTTCTAGTGTCAAACATTTTTCGGCCTGAATCTTTAGGTGTAAAAAGTACTTACATGTACTGACAAGTGCTCCCCACTGTAAGTGTTTAGGTTTGCTACATGTCAGTCAAGTAATGAATTTCATATATCTCTTAATTTAATATTATCAAAAATAATTAAAAGGTTATTTTCGTTAATACGAACGTTTTAAATGAGAAATTTATTTCTTTACTTTTACTTGACAAAACTGAAACATTTATATAATATGAACTATATACCAAATGAGAATTGTATATAAGTTTAAAAATTTTAATCTTCTTACAGAAAATGTTTAAGATGTTATTGTACTTAATTTTCCAATTAAAAATTGTAAACTAAATTTAAGTAAGGTGCGTATTTGGGGTTTCTTTTTTCATACAATTTTAAATTTCTTAACTTTTAGTTTAATGACTTCTTAAAATTTAAGAATTTTTTTCTAAAAAGAAATACATTTTCTAATATTTTTTAAAGAATATTTCCTTATTCATAAAAGGAAAATTAAAGAAAATGTCTTATTATTTTTGGGGTAATGAAAAATTAATATGAACTAAAATTTAACAATACGTCTTAAGAATACGTTTTATTTGAGTCGTTTTCAATAATATATGGCTTTAAATAAATTGTTTTGAAAGGTGTATCTCAGACACCAACTTTGTAGCGCTCATTAATACATTTTTTTTAATTATTTATAAAAATTATTGTTTTTTGAAAACCATCGAACAATTTTCGCAAACTGGTCCAAAATTAATAATAATTTTTCAAATAAAAAGCTAAAATTATTCATATCCTTTTATTATATATAAAGAGCTTATTGGAAAAACTTGATAAGCCGCATATATTATTTTACAGATTTTCGCTATTTTTTAGACATCCATGGATTAATATTTGATAGAAGTCTTGCTTACCTAGAGCAGTGGTCACCAACTGGCGGACCGCGGTCCGGATCCAAACCGTAGACCTATTTTATGCGGACCTTGTGTTAGCAATACAAAATATTTTACATTATGTAAAATATTTTCGTCTCGACATCAGCCTTTGGTGATAATCCTTTAACTAACAAGTAATAGGGAAAAATATGCAAAAAAAAAAAAGATAATTTGGGAGCGATAACACAAACAATTTCAAGAGTTTTGTCAAGAGTTTTGGATAAAATTTGCTTGTTTAATAAATACCCAGAATAAAAAAAAATTAGCCTTTAACCTTCTCACTTTGTTTGGGTCAACATATGTTTGTGAAGCAGCATTTTCTAAGATGAACTTCATTAAAAATAAATTCCGGAACAGACTTGCCGATGAACATCTCCAAAATTTAAAGAGAATATCCTGCACAAGCTTTACTTCAAACTTCAGACGGATAGTCCAAGACAAAAAATGTAATTTTTGTAATTAATATTGTAAAAACCCTTAGTATTTCTTCTTTTCATTCAAAGCATTTGTTTATTATTTAATAAAATCATGCACCGAAACCCATTCGTTTTATTTGTCCATTGATACAGTATCTAAACATATTATTTAAATAGTTCAGTTTATTACCTTCCGGACCGCGACGGTCGTGATTTTTTAAAAAACGGACCCCAAATGAAAGTAGTTGGTGACCGCTGACCGAGAGTATAAACGTCCAGCAAAACACATATTTTTTGCATTTTTTAACCTGTAAAAGGCAAAAACAAACTAAAAATAAAATGTGGCTTATCAAGTTTTTACAATAAACCCTTCATATATATTTCTGAGTAAAATTGGACAACATTTAAAACCTGGTTAACCGGCTTCATCAAATTCCGGAAACCGAAACCGTTTTTATTAAATTTCAACTATTCGGAAAATTCAATTCAATAGCTGAAAATTATTTGCAGCTATTGAATGAAAAGTTTATGACCGAACTATTCACTGTGTATTTCTACAAAAACTATCTTATGATAAGTAAAGACAAAAAAACTGAAAAATCCATTGAGTTTTGTGGCAAAAAAAAAATATTTAAAAAAGGCAAAAAACAGCAAAACTACAAAAAAGTTAAAAAAAAAACTCGTTGAAAAGAAAAAGTACAAAAATTAGAGAAAAAAGCTTGTCAAGCGAAGGAAATCGGCTATTCTAAAGCTTAAAAATCTTACGATAAAGCTATTGTTAAGCCCAAAAATGAAAAATAAAAATGCCAAAATAAGCAAATTTGAGTAGAAATGGTAAAAAGTCAAATGGTTTGTTGAGTTAATTGATTGATTTGCGTAGAAAAAAGTCCTACGCCATTTGTGTAGACTTTCAAAATTAGATCAATACTACTCCAATTGATCTTGCCGGAACCAAATTTGGTAAAAAACACAAGTTTTTGAAAAAAAAAAATTAAAATTAAAAAATTAAAAATTGAATTTGTAAACTAAATTTTAGTAAAATTTGCAATTGTTTGCATGAAAACTAAGAACCATCTAAAGGGTCCGCCAAATAACTTTTTTTTTTTTTTGAAAATGCTATAAAAAAAAACTACTGAATATTTTCTCAAATTTCTTTTTTTATTTGAAAGTACAATCCTTCCGGTTAATAATGGAAAATAATTTCATTCAAATGGCTGCCTCGGCTGGCCATGCAGTAGCCTACACGATCGGTTAAATTTTTAAGCACATTATCGATTGTGTGCAGCTGTATTTCACCAATGGCTTCACGAATATTGTCCTTTAAAGCGTCAATTGTCTCTGGCTTATTGTAACACTTATCTTTGACGGCTACCCCCAAAAAAAAAAGTCCAACGGTGTCAAATCGCAGCTCCGAGGTGGCCAAACGACATTAGCTCTCCGGCTGATAATGCGATCTTCCAAAACAGGGCGCACATTCTGCAACATTACCATGATTTTCAAAGTAATGTCGAAATATTTCCCAGCGTTGTTCAAGCGTATAAACAACCATATTCGTTCAGCGGAAGGATAAAACCAATTATCTGTCAAATTACACATGAGCTAAGTGTTACCATTCACGAAATAAGCACTAGTTGAAAAAAATACGTTAGATGGCGGACCCTTTATATTCGTGTCAATTTGTATTATAAATAATCTCAAAACTGACAATTTAAAATAAAATGAAAAAAAATATTTGATTTTTTTTTGTCGATTTTTAGATAAATTGAGTTTTGCATAACACTATAAATTCAGAACTAGTTCTGAATTTTTTTTAAAATTTGTTTTTCCAATTCCCCATTAAAATTTCCAGCTTTTTGCCAAATTCAGTTAAATAATAATAAATAATATGCTAAAAATTAGCGCAAAATTTTTCACTATTTAACCACGTCTACTTCGTCCATTTTTTTGGAAAAATTTAAAAACCTATTCCATGTTTTCTTAGTCTTAGATTTACTTAGATACTGTCAGTTAGTTCGGCATTTCTGCGATATCCTTTTTTGCTTGACAATTGGTGTGTAAAGCACCATATGTATATAACAAAATTCTTAATTGGTTAATATTAACCCAGCCCACTTTTTAGAAAAATTAATAATAATTATTCCATGTTTTTTTCGTATTATACATATACAGTCAAGGAGTAAAGTGTACATACACCCTACGGATTTGAAGTTCTAGTGAATTAGTAGCGATAATTGAAAAACATTTTATATCAATGTTTAAGGCATTTCAAATACAGATTATTTGAAGAAAAAAAAAAAAAATATGAAAAAAATAAAACAAAGAAATTTTTAGGGAAAAACATAATTTTAAAGTTGTATTTATTCGACCTTTCAATATTTAATAAATAAAATTTTTATTTATTAAAAACATAATTATTAGCGTGAAAAAAGTCTACATACAGCGTGGCAACTCCTTACATCTTATCTAGAAATTGCTAAGACAGTTAAATTAAGTAGTGCTACTGTACAGACGATCATTAGAAATTATAATAATATGAAAAAAAAAAAACGATCTGGCAGACCTAAGAAGCTTTCGAGATGCGATGTTAGCAGTATTATTAAAGTAGTCAACCAGGATCCGAAAATAATAAATATTTTACATGACAATGGATTTAATAGCAGAGTGGCACGCAAAAAACCACTACTTTCAGCGAAGAATCGTAGACTTCGCCTTTAGTTTGCTAAAGCACATCTACCAAGGATATGGATTTTTGGAAGCGTGTTATATTTACCGACGAAAGTAAGTATAACATTTTTGGAAGTGATGGTCGAGATAACGACCCTACGCATACTGCACACGTTGTTCAAGACTGGCTTCTATACTATGCCCCAAGACAGCTCAATTCACCACCCCAGTCTCCAGACTTAAACCCTATATAGAAAATATGGGACGTTTTGGAAAAATCGGTACGAAAATATAATATTAGTAGCCGCGAAACATTGAAAGCCACCCTTATTCGTGCATGGGCCGAATAACACCCGATATTACGGAAAATTTGGTTAGATTAATGCCCCGTCGTCTTCAAGCAGTTATTGATGCCGACCAAATACTAAAAGTTAATATTTTTTTTATTTTTTTTTATATAACATTTTGAAATAATTTTTCATTTTTGTAGCTGTATTTAGACTTTTTTCCAATGAATTTTTAATGTTTTTGTTATTATTGTTTTTATTGTGTAAAATAATTATTTTTTTATTTTATAAATAAACTTATTTATTAATGCCTTAAATATTGACACAAATATATTTTTTAATTTTCTTCACAAACTCTATAAAACCCCTAAATCAAAGGGTGTATGTAGAATTTTTTCCTTGACTGTATAAAAAGAAATACAGTAAGTTTGACAATCCGCCATAATATTTCCTGTAGCGGGTCAGTTAACTTGAAAATCCTCATATACTGCCTCTGCTACTCAGTCTCCTTATACTAAAAACGATTTTGCTCACTTCGTTTATAGCATAAAGTTATAATGATTTTTAGTGATAAGAAAAACATATTAGTCGGTTTCATTGAAAATTTTACGAAAAGCAAAATCGCGACCATTAAAGATAATATTTTTATAAAAAAAAAAAAATAAAGAGAAAATGAAAGAATTTTATAAAACCAAATCAAATTTATTATATTTATGATAACACCCAAAATAATAAGATACAGGCTTTGTGTATGTTTCATTTAAAAAAAAAAATGTATATAAAACAAGGAAAAGCATTAGAGGCTATTACAACTCCACAATATTTTGTTATGTCAAAAAAATGTTTGGTTAGCAAAATTTAAAATTGTAGCTAAACATTTTTAAGGTAAAACCAGAAAGCCTATTTGGTTACATATATAGAAAGTTTGAAAAAATTTCAAATATGTATTTCTTTTTAAAAGAAATTACAGAAAGTTATAAAAAAAGACTTAAAACTTAAAAATAGTAAATATTTCAAGACAAAATAGATATAAAAAAATTTTGTTAAAATAGTAAAAAATATCAATCAAACAAATATGCTTAGCATTGAAGGTAAAAAAACAAAATTAAGGAGAAAATATTTTAAGGATTTGTAAAAATATTATACAACTCCAAGCGTTTGTTAAAAAAAATGCGACAGCGTTTTAAGGAAGCTACTAAAATTAACAATTTTGTATAAAAATTAAGGCTTTGAGTTAAAAACAAATATTCTTAAAAATACTTTTAGACGCATAAGTAATTATAGTCGCAAACGGAATGACAAACTAATATACACTTTCTTTATACAGGCGTAACTTTAAAAGTAAATTCAAAAATACCTTTCCAGTCATCATAACATTAAAATGCAAATGATAATGATAGCGAAGATTTCTAGTAACGTTGTATGTACATAAAATGGTCTGTACTTTGGATGTTCCATTTGCCAAATTTGTTGTTTCCTTTACAATATTCAAGAGTAATGAAACGAAAAGAGGGACGAATTCTTTAGTTGGTTGTATTGAATTTTATATAAGGTAAACACTTAGGGACATATATACAGTAGAGTGGATCGAAACTAAATAAACTTAAAATTACGATGGTTACACAGAAAAAATTATGGGCCAAAAATATCTAATTAATCGATTGTTTGAATATCAATGGCAATTTAAACAATTTTTTTAATTGATTCAATTAAAAAATTTATTGAATTTTCTAATATATCCATACAGTGTTGACAACATGTAAACAAAATTTTTAAAAATTTGGCAAACTTATGTGATGAATTTAGTTCGGCTTAAGGTCATGGGTTGCAAACTATTTTTTTTTTATTTTATTTAGATTAAATAATCAAACAAAGGTTTAATTATATCAATATATTATTTAATTTGTAAATAAAAAGAAAAAAAATCTCAAATGATTACCTTTTAATAAGTTGAATAGTTTACCGATTTCAAATACACGCAAAATCGTTGTTATTTCACTAGAGTTTGCAACACTCTTTTTGTTGAGATATTCGTGTACGCACGAAAACTTAATTTTGTTTCGTGTTTTATCTGTGGTAATAAAAGTGCACATGTGGATTTAAATAAACCTTATCGAAAAAGGACAATTAAACTATTATTTTTGTAAATAATTAAATTTTCAATAAGTATAAGTGTCATTAAACTATCATTTTAAAGTTGTGTGTGATTTTTTTAAGAAAGCAATTCAATTACAAGAAAAAGTTCAAGACAAGACAAGCTAAACAAAAATTTTGTATTTACTTTTATTTGTTTTCTTATAATACATTTTTATATTAAAAAGCTTTAATTTTATTATAAATAAAATGTTAATTTTATTTACAAAACTACATTTCTTTTTTTATTTAATGGGGGGCATATAACAAAAATACAAAAATACGAGTTTTCAATTAAAACTACCATTGTTTTCTTCTCAAGTTTCAATTAAAGTTTTAATCAATTTAACTAAACTTTTTAATTGAGGTTGTAAAGAAAAACAATAACTCTTTTAATTGATATTATTATTATTTTAATTTAAAGAGCTTTAATAAACTGTCTGCAAATTTTTTAGTTAATACTATCATTTCAGTGGTAGGTGCAAAATCAATTAAAATATTAATTGCTTCAATAAAATTTTTAATTGAAACCCGTTTTTAGTTTTTTCTGTGTATGTAAGCAACAGAAATTATAAAAAGAAAAAAATTTCAAAATTGGTTTAGGTTTGGTCAACATCATTTGTAAAGCGGTTCAGGTGTTATGTCTATTTTAAAAAAGTTTCAACGTGAAAGCACACGTTTTACGTTATTATTATTTTGTTGTTGCAAAAATATAATTCTTCGTTAATATACAAGTGAATAACAAACAACTTTTAAAAAATATTTCTAGTCAGATTTTTTCAAACGGTAATATATTTATTCATAATTTTAACAAAAATAAAACTAAAAAAACAATAAGAAAAGTTTGAAAAATTTATTTTTCACAATGTTCGCTAATGTGGGTGGTACCTTGTTTGGCCGCTAAAGTGGTGTTTTTTTATTTTTTTATGTTGCTTTCATGGTTTTAGACTTCTTGAAATGTTTTAGTTTAAATATTCATGACTATTTTGCATAGTTTGTTAACCTGTTTCACAAAAAAAAATTTTTGTTTGTTAACCGCAATTAAAAAAGTTAGCATTATAAAATAAATGCAAAATTCTGTTGCTCTTACATATGCTAACCCTAATAGTAGCACTAAGCGATACATAAAACTTTTCTATAAACAAAATTAAAATTAAAATATATTTTAATTTAAATAAAATTTTTTTGTAGATTTTACATCACTTTCCCATAATTTTATAAGATTTTTGGAAGTTTTTGTTTTAATTTATATCCACTTTAACGAACATTTGAAAATTTCTATACAACTTTTTTGTATTGGTTGCAACAAGAAAATTATTGTCTAAAGCCAAAAAATACTCATACCTATAAGTAACGTTACCGACTGGATTTGATGAAAAGCCGTGATAAGGGGGGGGGGGGGGATATTTAAATTTGTTTATCTAAAACTACGAATTTTATAAAATTTGCTATTTTTTAGATAAAATCGCTTGAAATATTTGTTATGTAAAAATTACTTTCCGAGAAATAAAACTTAAATATTACTTCGAAAATAAAGTGAACCCAATGGAAAAAAGTTCCAATGTAGGTATATATAATCATATATAGTCATATATATAATATATAAATTATTATCTTATCGTGGCATAAGCAACCTTATCTCATGAGATGCCATGGTATCTTATATGATAAATTTGATCCGAAAAATGTGTCTACTTAATTTGATCAAGTTATATATAATTTAATAAAATTTGATATAACTTCATAAAATTCTTTGGAAATCCGCACTACTATTTTGTTTTACATTCCAAATAATAATGAACATTTTAATATAAATCAATGGATTGAAAAATTAGACGTGATTTTAATTTTTTCTTTTTTTTTTTTTTAAAGAAGCAACACTCAGGAAATTCTTCCTATTAATTAATGAGTTGCTTTCTTTGGAAAGGGGATAGTGGAGAGATGAAAGGTGGTGACAGATGAAGGGCTTCAAACATGGCAACACTGTAATTGCTCGTGATGATAAGTCTTAGAACAGTTGTTGCTCGCCACCTGATGTAGAGTTGGCGAATTTATTGAAGCTTTTTGTTTCATAGCCCTGATTCATTATTTTACTTCGGTGGGGTTAAGTGCTATGGGAACACCGAAGGTGGTCGCGGCAATACATATAAGTGATAGAAACTCATACATATTAATTTTTCTAAATTGATGTTGTCGTCACCGGGAATCGAACCCGGGACCATCTTATTAAAGAAGACAAATTAGCTTTGTTATTTTGTTTTTGCTTTTTTTTTGGATTTTCCGATTTGGAGCATTAAAATTAATATTTCTTAAGATTTTTGGGCTTTTGATTGTTTTTTTAAGTTTATCAAAATTAAAGTTCTGTTTACACTCATGAAATATTTGTTATTCTATTAACTTTGAACTTTTGTTTTTAAATGTAACTTTTCTAAGTTGTTTTACTTTTTTTACAATAGTTTTCATTTTGCTTCAAATACATTGAATTTTTCTTTTTTGTCCTTTCTGATAAGTATAAATGAAAGAGATAGATTTTTGTGTTAATTTTTAACATATATATGTTTATATGTAATTATATATAAAAGTGATAGAATTTTTCTTTTTGATTTTAACACATTTATTTATATAGAATTATATGTAATACCATATATTATTATATATAAAAGTGATAGAATTAGTTTGGTATTATTGTATCATAATACTTATATATATATATTTATACATGGATCTCATATTTAGCTATATTAAGTATATATGATGAAATAAAAAACCTATATATGACATGATATGCAACAATATAAGATGATATATAGCGCCATATTAAAAATTATCGTTAAAATTAATATGATATGTAAATATATATCGTTACATATGCCCACATATGTAATTATATATAATTATATCAAGCTATATATATAAAAGTTTTTCGTCGGGTAGTAAAACTTATTTAATAATCTTAAATCTAGTTTTTCTTTGTACTACACTTAAACTACAACCTAAACGAGTAGTTTTTAATAACTACCTGTCAAATTTCATACAAATTTGAAATCAAAAATTAGATGTTTTTAAAACTACTAGTTTTTGGTTCTACTCCTATACATGTAGTATTAAAACAACATTTTTTAAAGAAACTTTTGAGTTAAATTCGAGTGTTTTAGTTTTTTATATGAAAAATATTTGCAGCAATATTTAAAGCTTTTCCGAAAAGTGCTCCAATTGTATAAAATTCTGGCAACTACCAAATTTGTTTTTATTCTTTTTTTCTATTTTTTTATATTGTAAAACAAAATTTAATTTTTTTATCATAAAAAACTCTCAATAAACTTTACCAATACAAATACTTAGACTTTGTATATTTCATTAATAATCAAGTTTTGGCACAACAAATGTCTTTATAGCACATTTTAGTCTTCGAGTTGGCACTAATAATAATGTCGAAATCCTTTCACTGGTTATAATAATTTTCTTTCAATAATAAACTCCTTAATTACAAAAATATTAAAAAAATAAAAAGTTTATTAAATTAAAATCGAAAGAAAATGAAAAACCAGGATTTTGGTTTAAAAAACGCGAAAAAAATCAGGAGGGCTCAGCCTTTCAAAGGCGGGATAATCCAGCGAAAAGCGGGATGGTTGGTCGGGTTACATATAAGCTAATGTATGTGGATTTGTAATGTTCCACTTAGATTAAATATATCAAACACAAGATCTAGCGTCACATGAGTGAACATTCTCTTGCATATTTAACTTATAAGAAACTTTTGAAATTTTTCATAATGGGTGTTAAACTTGTCTTGGTGGATGCGTTAGATGTAAACCTTTTTAAAAAATAATAAATTTTGACAGCGTCTTCTTCGATTACAAGATTTCAAGTTTTTAAAATGATCTTTCCCACTCTAAAATACAGCTCATTTTACTTATTTATCTATAATCCTAAAATGTATTAAACAAGGATATCTGATTTGCTAATTTTTAAGTAAAAGTTCTATAATATGACAAAAACATTAAATATTCTTTTTGCTCATTCATGTTTCGGAATTCAATCAATGTTATGGTTGGCTAACATTTTAAAAATTTAATTTAAAAATTAAATTTTGTTTGCTGCAAATATTGTTGTATGTTTTCTAAATAATTGAAATTTTAAAACATATATATTTAGTATTTTTCTAGTCGAAACATTGTTTGAAGATATATTTCACATTTTCTTTTGTATTACCATATTTCCGGAAAAACTACTTAACATAATTACTTTTAAATATCAAAGAGGACGTTCGCAGTAAATATTTGCACTCATAATGATAACATTTAATTAAGTTTTAAAATTTAATTTTCGATATATGTTAACACGAACAAATAAATAATTACACTCAGAAAAGTTCTGCAGTTACTGTATGACAGTTATTTGTGTAGAAGTGCGGTTGTGGTTATTTAACTGCAATTTCAGTTGTTTTATTTAGAAAAATAATTTTCTAAGTTTTTGACGGTTGTGTTTTTAAAACAACTTACCAAAACTACTGCATTGTGTTAACATTTAATTTATACAGTTGTTTTGATTTTTTTTAATGTGTGTGTAAATTTCACTCAAATATTTTGCAGTCACATTTTCTAGGAGAAAGCCAATGTTGTTGTTTCTTATTGTTAGAACTGAAGAAGGCGCGTCGTCGTAAGCGAACATAATTCTGATGTAAATTTTATTTAATAAATAATATATAAAGCTTAGATTTATAGTAAAATAAATTCCATAACATTAATATTATTAAATAGATATTGTATTTCTCTTATTTCAGCTTCAATATTTGTATCTTAATTTAATCTGTTGAAGATAAATGAAAAACGAAATGTTACATCATGCAGATAGACATGTGCCAAGGATAATTTTTATATAACTATGTCGTGACACGTAACTAAGTGATGAGATATTTTATGTAAATATAGTTTACCAATAGTGTAAATCAAGTTAGGAATATTTACAAAATTTTGTTTTGTTATTAATGTTTATTTAAAAACCTGGTAATGCTGTTTTAAACTGCACTTGCAATTGTTTTAACTACATTCAGCAGGTAATTTTGAACGATTAAAATAACTTCATATTGCAGTTGGTTTAATTGTAAATGTAGTGTACACATTTTTAACTGTAAATACAGTTATTTTTACTGTCATTTGCGATGGATTCTACCTACATAATTTGCTGATTGTAGTATATGCAAATATAAACGCTATATAGTCTGTAACTATAGTTAAGTCAGTGTAATGGCAGTCAAAAAACTTTTAAAAAAACATACATAATTACAACATTTATGTAGCTTCTACATAAACTGCATACTTATCCCTCGTTATACGATGTTCTCGAAAAACAATTTTCACATGAAACAACTATGCATTAAAGAATCAAGAAATATTGAATTGTATCAGCTATGCCATATTTTGAATAGAAGGCAATTTGAAGGTCCCCAAATAATGACCCCACAAATATTACACCCAAACAAGATATTAGGAATATCATAGACAAATAATCGTAATAAAATATGTGCAATATGACATATAGAGCAGCATTTTTTCGAATTTCGTTGTGTTCATGTTTTTGGTTAACTCTTTTCAATTTCGGTAATACTTTCTCTTAAATAGTGACTTCTTTAAAAGCGGTGATAAAAGTATACTCATGTCTCAAATCAATTGTTACAACAACAGTTCACTCCAAAAAATACAAACGGAGTAAATAAAGTTAGTGAATGGTTAATTTTCGATTAGCTTTCATTGACATTATGATGTCACGTTCGTCACAGCAAAACATCATTTATTCGCATTACTTCTGTTTTGGTGGTAACAAATTTTAAATTAAATTTAAATCAAATTACAAATTTTAATTTAAATCAAGATTATTGTGACAAATATAATACAAAAAAAAAAAAGAGGACATATCAAGCATAGTTATTTTTTTTAATAAAATTTTGAACTTTATCACGTCGCACTGTGGGTTCAAATGATGTCAAAGTGGCGATTAATTGAAATTTAGTAATCAAGTTTTTATAATTTAATTTGGTATCGGGTAAAAATAGATAAAATTCTGCATTACTTGCTGTCAAAATCAATCAACTAAGTTGTTCACTTTTTTTTGCAGTAAGCTGAAAAAGTTAGAAAACTTTTTCTGTTTTAGCAAAAAGTGAAAAAAAATAAAATTCTTTGCGATTCAAGTGCTTATTTTTTAAACTAAATCTTACAAAAGTAAAACTTTTATGATGGAACCTTCAAATTAAGGTATTTTAGTATATACTTTGATAGTAAATACTTTTAAGTTTAAAAAATATATGTCTCATAATTTTTAATATTGTTTTTTTAAAAAGTCCAAAATTTTAACATTTTTCACATATAATGGGTTTAGTTATAGTTGGGTTTAGTTTTGTAGATTTTAAAAAAGTATATTATGTCCGTTTGTATTAAAAAAAAAAAAAAAACTAGACAATGCTTTGCACTTTTTTGTTATCTTCGTTTTTGTGTAAAAATTCTGCATTTGTTGTGTATAAATATTGCCTTTTTCTATATTTTTTTTACTATTTATGTTGATACTTTGTGTTTTTTTTTTTCAGAGATGAGTGCGTGAGTGATTTTGATCACTTAAACAACATTTTGTCACACACAATTTAAAGTAGGTTAACAATGTTTTAAATGAATGGTGTTTTTTATACAGGAATAGAACTTTAAGTTGGCAACAATTTTGTAACTGGCTGCCATTTTGTCAGCTGTTTTGGCATTTCAACATGAATAGACTGACGCCTGAACAACGCTTCCAAAAAGTGCAAATTTATTTTAAAAATCATGGTTCTGTTTAAAATATGTATCGCGCACAAATTTTGAGAATTTTGTTTAGCGATGAAGCTCACTTTGGTTAAATGGATACGTCAATAAACAAAACTGCCGTATTTGGAGTGATAATAATTCTCAAGTGTATGTTGAGACACCGTTACATCCATAAAAAAACTGACTGTTTGGTGTGCTTTAATGGCTGGTGGAATCATTCTTTAAAACCGATGCTGATCAGAACGTTACAGTCAATGCTGACTACTATAGAGCCATGATTACTGACTTTTTCGTTCATCAATTCAACAACCATGATGTGCAGGAGCTGTGATTTCAACAAGACGGAGAAACATGTCACACAGTTCGTGCCACAATTGATTTATTGAAGCAAACGTTTGGTAACCGCATAGTTTCATGTTTCGGACCCATAAATTGGCCTGCAAGATCGTGCGATTTAACAGCGCTGGACTATTTTCTGTAAGGATATGTGAAGTCGCTAGTCTACGCCGATAAGCCCGAAACCATTGGCCACTTAGAGGACAACATTCTCCGCGTTATTGCCAATATACGGCCACAAATGTTGGAAAAAGTCTTCGAAAATTGGACTTGCAGAATAGACTACGTTCGAGCCAGCCGTGGCGGTCATATGCCAGAAGTCATATTTAAATTATAATGCCAGAAGATTATCTTTCGAATAAAGTAAATTTCATGTCAATTTAAAAAAAACATCTTTGTTTTATTCTATTTCAAAGTTCTATACCTCTATAAAAACACCCTTTATTTTACTAATAACACAGCCCAACAAAATCTGAAAAAAGTGAAGACCTTGTTTCAAGATCATAAGAGTACTTTTCTAAGCGTTTATTGTGCGCTGAAACCAAATGCGACCTAAAAATGTCTTAACCTAGAAGCCTTGTTGGCCTGTATGAATGCATACGTTTAAATTACAGCCTATCCATTGTTATTCTCCCAAATAAAATCACAATCAGAAAAAAACCTTGCTCAATAAAATTGCAATTAAAATTTTGTCTGAATTTGAACCATCCTTCCGTTAACAGTCTTAATATAAATATTTAATTGAAAATGAGTTTGGTGCATGTAAAATATCCAGTTTTTGTAACCCATAATCACAACAAATTGAAACAAATTCCAAAATTTACAAACATCACCAACATTTAAAAAAAAATATCCGCCGAAATCAAAAAAAAATCTCTAAAATTAAAAAAAAAAAAAATAGCTAAAATTTAAGAAAAAATCTCGAAAATTTAAAAAATCTGCAAAATGAAAAAAATAACTCAACAAATGCCAAAAATAAATAGAAAATCTCCAAAATTAAAATATATCTCTGAATTTATAAAAATCGTTGAAAAATAGACAAAACGTAAAAAAATCGTTCAAATCAAAAATTGTTATCTAAATATAAAAAATGTGTTCGAGATATAAACATATTTTATATTATTTGGGTGCTTTTATTACATTTGGCATTTATTTTTAAATTCTAGCGATTTCTTCGTGATTGCACAGAAAATTTCATATAGACGCAATCGAACAAATAAAAACATAACAAATATTACATTATTCAAAAATTCAAAAAACAGGGTCACTGACGAAGGTTCTGTACCAGAAACTGCGCAGTTTGATTCAGAAAAAATTAAAAATTTGCAATGTAGTTATGATTTTTAGAAAATACACTCATTCTTCTCTACCAAGCCTTTCACAATTTAATTAAATAAAATTGCATATTAATTATAGTATTAATTGCAATTGTCTGAAAAAGACGTTAAAATTCAAACTCAAACAAAAATCAAACTTTGCTCTCTGGCAATTCTTCCCTACCTACGTAAGCGCCATCTATAGAATATACAAAGAATATATCATAGATATGGCATCACTTAAAACATATGGGAAAACAGTGGACATTAGAGTGAGGTAAGTTTCTAAAAATAGAACTGTTGTGTTGTTGGAGTTGTACTTCTGTATTGAATAAAACTAGTTTTAATTACAACAAAACTCGACCTGACTATAGCTCAGAGGGCTAAAGCGCTCTGTCTAACTTGTAGTGCGAGTGCATGTGGGATTAGAAATCAGTTTATCTATACCACGGTCAGTGATTGCACAGAAAAAAATTTCATATAGACGCAATCGAACAAATAAAAACATAACAAATATTACATTCAGCAGTCTGATTCAGAAAAAAATTTAAAATTTGCAATGTAGTTATGATTTTTAGAAAATACACTCATTCTTCTCTACCACGCCTTTCATGACTTTTTTTTTATCAATTTTTGTGTTTTTTTCTTCAATTCTGACAATTTCCTAAAATTTTTTTCTAAACTTTTTTCAAGTATAAGATTGTTTTAATTTTAACAATATTTTTAAATTTTGCGTATTTATAAAATTTTTGTTAATTTAATTTCGGTTATTTTTTCAAATATTAGCGTTTTTCTTAAATATAGCGATTTAAAAAAAAAAAAATTTTTTTGTTTTCCAATTTTTTTTTTGTTTTCCAATTTTTTTTTTATTATTTTTTTTAAATTTTGGCGATTGTTTTTTTAATACATAATTTTCTAACATATTTTTTTTTAATTTAATTAATTTAATGCATGTATTATTTTTGAAAAAAACATCCCTCGAACCGCGTTTTTGACTATAATATAGAAACAAATCGAGACAGCAAATGCAGAAGCGGCTCAGTAATAAACATAAGTTTTTTTTTTTTAAATTTTAAAAAATTATGATTATGGGATATTCGAATTTGAACACAAAACCCCCAAAAGTTAACTTTGACCCTTCCATGAAAAACTTGATATGAATATTATTTTAATGAGTACATTTTTACCTAAAAAATAAAGCAAACACGAATTTTGTATCTTGTATATTTCAAAGGTGAAAGTCCATTTTGTAACGATACTCAAGTAAAATTTTAAAGTTTTTTGCAATTTTCATAACGCCATATTTCGGAAACGGAGATGGTGCTGACTCTAAAATTAGTATTTCGTCGAGTTCTTGTCAAGTATTTGAAATCTGTATTAAGATTTTTTAACTGAATTAAGTTTAACTTAATATTAGCGATTTCGGTATTTAACAAATATTTTCTCTAAAACGAAGCCGAGAGTAACACGCTTAAGCTTTTTGAAACGATAGAAACATGTCCAGATTTTTGTTTGTAAATAAATAACGATTGGTAGATTTTTAGATAAAATGAGTTAAAATTGACTTAATAATTCTGAACTAGTAGGTCCTGAATATATTGAAAGTAAAAAAAAAAAACAAAAATGAATAAAAAAAACCGTAAAGCAGTACGCAGGTGTATACGCTGATACTCGACACATCTAATTAGAAAACAGAATATGGAAGTACATACAGTACTATTGTGCGGTTTATTAACAAAAACTCATTATATTATATGCTCCCTATGAAGAAAACCACTAATCGCAGTAAAAAATATAGCGAGTTGGACGAGTGAATAAATTTAAATACACTCAAAGTGTTTCGGACAGTAAGAATTTAAAGAACAAAATTAGATTTAAATACATATTTATGCCATTTAAGTTTATTAAATAGAGAACATAAATCACACAATATTAAAGCTTTCATCTCTAATACACTCAAATAAAAAATTTAGTCAAAAATTTGTCAAACGTTTTAAAAAGCAATTTACAGTTTTTGTACTATTTTGAAGTACAACATGATTTTTAAAAAAACATTTTTCTTATTCTCCATTAAGGAAATAGAATTTTTTTTTCTAATTTTCGTAAATGATTCTAAAAAACTATTTTACTAATTTTTTAAACCCAAGTTGCTAAAATTGGCAACTACTTTTCCTAATTTTTAGTTTTCATAGTTAAGAGCAGTGTTTTTTTCAAGTTGTCATTGTGCTACCAAAATTGTGCTGATAAGCACAACCAGATTGATAGATTTACGCAGAATCACGTAGATGTAGCGGCATGTAAAAATTTAATAGAGACAAGAAAATTATACTAAAAAGTACAACTTTTGTAGGATATGCATATAAAAAAATCAACTGTAGAAGATTTTTAGTATATGTTTTTCATGCATAAAACAAAAACATGCCAACAATGTATATAGTACATATAACTTGTGGATATAAAAAACTCAAATATTACGTTGATTCCTGCTTGTCAAATAAATACCCAGAAAATTTCAGAGTGGAAAGCTCCTTACTTAGTGAGATATCAGAAAAAATGTAGAAGCATGTACACCAGAAAATGTATTTTTTTTTTAATACTAATAGTAGTTTTTCAAAAGCAACAATTAAAAAAAAAACACACACATTTTCTGGTGTACATACTTCTACATTTTTTCTGATATCTCACTAAGTAAGGAGCTTTTCACTCTGAAATTTTCAGGGTATTTAGAACACATGTGTAGTAATTTGTATAAAAATTTTAAAAATTAAAAAAAAGGATTTTTTCCAAAAATTGTTTTTTTTCAAAAATTTTTTTATATATTTTTTTATACCACAAAACAGGAGTGCCCAAAAGTTCCTTATGGAAGAGCAAACACCAATACATTTAAAGAAAAACTAATTTTTATTCAACATTTTTTGTTGTAAAAACCAATACATACAAAGAAAAAAGAAAAAAATATTTCAATGTTTACCAGCAAAGCATACGAAAGTGTTGTTGCTTTGCGCTTGCGTGTATAAAGTGAAGAACGACAAAAAAAACTAATAAGACAAAGTTGTTTGTGTATTTCGTATTGCTAGTGCTGAGCGCTCTATATGTGTATTAAAACACACAGCCTATAGCTAAGTGTTTTTACAAAAACAAATGAGTACCAAGCGCATAGGCCGTGGGCACCCCTGCCCCAAAACCTAACCGTTCTTATGGGGGAAAAAAATTGTCGATATTTTTTACTCATCAAAAGCTATAGGGTTGAAAGAGTTTTAAAAAAAAAATTTTTTTAATACTTGCGTTCACTACCGCACACACTCACAAAATTTTATCAAAATCGGAAAACATTGATTAATTTCATGGTGATATTAAATGGAATTGCTCTAATTTAAAACAATACGAAATATTAAGGATTGAAATTTTTAAAAATCGATCGTTTTTGATTCCATGAGAGGATAGTCTTGCAATAGAATTATTTAAAAAATATATAAATTTAAAAATATAAACTTAAAGCTGCCGCCTATCATTATTAGACAAGTCGTCTCCGCCGATTATTTTCAGTCGGCAAAATTAAAAAATAATTAAAAATTTTGCCAATTTTAATTTGTATTAATAAGAATAGGAAATGTATTAACTAAAAATTATGTTGTACTAAAAATTATGCTGTACTAAAAATTAGTACGGAAACTAATAAGAATAGGAAATGTATTAACTAAAAATTATGTTGTACTAAAAATTATGCTGTACTAAAAATTAGTACGGAAACTCTTAATTATTTTACTATTTTTGCTACATTTTTTTTATTTGAGTGTATTAAATTTTGAAAAATTTGCGTATAAAATGGAAGTATGCTAATTTCGATGAAACAACCGTACTTTGGTCCGGTAAAATTTTTGCCAATTTTAATTTGTAATAATAAGAATAGGAAATGTATTAACTAAAAAATTATGTTGTACTAAAAACTAGTACGGAAACTATTAATTATGATATAAACCATTTAACTATTTTTTTTTTATTTGAGTGTGTTTAATTTTAAAAATTTTGGAAATGTATGTTGGTCAGGTCAAAATTTTGACAATTTTAATTTGTAATAATAAGAATAGGAAATGTATTAACTATAAAATTATGTTGTACTAAAAATTAGTACGGAAACTATTAATTATGATATAAAGCATTTTACTATTTTTGCTACAGCTTTGTTTTTTATTTAAGTGTATTAAATTTTAACAAATTTTGTGAGTGTGTATAAAATGGATGTATGCTAATTTCGATGAAACACTACAACCGTATTTTGGTTTCCTTTTTACTTAATTTGTAATGAAAATACAAAGCTTTCATAGAAAATGTTATTACAATGTTGCAACTAGAAACTGAAAATCTTTTGGTTTAATAAGCCTTTATGTTCTTTTTGTTGCATTCCACCATAGATGTTTTTTTATTGTAGTATTCACTATGATAATGTTTAAATATTTATAAATAACAAAAAAAAAAAAAAAAAAAAAAAAAAAAATACTGTAATTACTGCAATAATGATGTTGTAACAATACTGTAATTAAGGAACTGTTACTAAATGAGTAGAACGAAGGTAGGCAGACAGACATACAGACCCAGCCAAGTTTGATAGACTGACAGACAATTGCAGACTAACAGAGATGCCAATTTTTTATGAAGAAAAACGAGCAGTCAGTCATGCCCTAAAAGTTCTAGATTATCATTTTGATAAAAATGTCTACTTTTCAAAGTAATTTATGCGGCAAAAGTGGTAAAAAGCGCTTTTTAGGCAGAACTTTATATTGAACTTTATATAATTATTGGTTCGAAAATGATGAAGATTTAAACAAAATTTATATATTTAGTGCAAATTTTCTAGCAAAAATCAATTTTGAAAACAATTTGAAATAAGTTTGCAAGCTAAATTTTAAATATATGAAAAAATAGTATTTTTTGACCTAAAATGTGTTAAAATTAGATAAAATTGTATCAAAATTAAACGATTTACGGAAACACGAAAAGCGCCAATGAAGCTTCTTTTTGGAAAAAGCGCTAACAGAAAATAATGCAGGTTTAGGGTAACACAAAAGCGCTATATGTAGCTTGAAAAGCGCCAAATTTGCATCGCTGGATACTAACAACAGACTCATATTTGAGTTAAAAAAAAAAATAACACAATACATGTTGAAATAGGAGGGTTCTTTTTTGGAACTTCATTATATCGTTGCAATACGAAAAAAATGATAAAATTATTATGTTGTGCATTGTCTATAAAAGCGTCTGCATGTTTTGATATGTAGTGATTTGCGCTTCGTTGCATTTGAAATGTGTCAGTGAACAGAATATTAGCATGAAACAAAACAAAAAAAAAAAACTGATTTAAGTTACACAACAGAGGAGTTAATAAAATTTAAAATGCAAAAATTATAGGAAAAAATATGTAATAAGTACAGAAATATTGCCAGAGGCAGACTAGACATTAAACGCGTTAAGTGCAAGATTTAACACTTCCTTTTTTAGGATTTTTTACTTAATTTAAAAATAAAAATTAAACTCTCCCATGTTAGAAGTGTATACACTAATTGTTCACACCAGTAAGCAACTTGTGATGGCAACACTGTTTTCGCCAACGCCCCCTATATGTCACTTACATCAGCTGTTGGCATGCGCAACTGCAGCCAACTTCAGGCAAATGCTTATTGACAATTTAATTAGCGCTAACTCACTGTGAAAACTCAAAAAGAACAATTGCAACAATAAAAACATTTAAAAGTTTAAATTTAACTTACAACCTAAAAATAATTAATATTGAGAATTATATTAAAACCTAAACTAAATATAACCCGAATATGATATTTGAAATAATAAAGTTGAATCGAAAACTATCTGTTTTTTATTTGGAAACCCTTAACCCGTTTAGACAATAATATAAAAAAAAAAATTGTTAAAGGTCAAACTACTAAAAATTAGTTAAAAATTACGTTGCAGGAAAAGTTACTAAATACTAGCAGTTTTTTTGTTGCTAAATATTAGTAAGATAAAAATAACAAAAATAATGTGTGAAATATACAAAATTTTACTTACATTTAATCTTAACTTAAGTTAATTCAATATAACAATTTATCTGCTAAAATCAACAAAAAAAATTTCTAAATTTTAGTAGAAAACATTTTTTTAAATCTTTTTTTTCTTCTATTTGTTATGCGAATAAAAGTTTGTTATTTGCATTCTACTAAATTTAAGGTCAATATAGAAAAATATTGTTGAGACTACAGTTTTTGTTTGATATTTTTAATCTACAAATATTCATATTTTGCTGATTTTAGCAGAGTCAATTGATATTTGTAATTAACTAATATTCAATTAGAAAGTAACTAAAGTTATGTAAGTTTAAAAGTTTTATTGTATCTGTTCTTTTCTTTTTAATATTTAGCGCAAAATAAAACTTTTAATTTTAGCAGTTTTCTTCCGCATCCATTTCTTAATAAATTTTAGTACATTTTGTTCGATATTTTTACAGACTTATTTCTATAAGTGTACAAGATTAAAAAATATACCCCTTTAAAATACAATACTTAACTATTTTTACTCACAAATGTCAAAGTCTAATTTTTATGGTGTCTGGGACTCAAAAACGTATTTTTGAAATTAACAAAAAAAAAAAAAAAAATAATGCGTAGGTTCTTTTGGAGTCTTGGGTTTAAAAGCCTATTTGTAACAAAAAGTATCAATACTCAATCCAAAGGCGTTAAAAAATTATGGAGAGAGGTTTGTTTTTTAATAACTTAAAAAAATAAAGGATTTTAAACTTCAGACCGCAAAAATTACCTTTAACTTTACCATACACAGAAAAAATTATTATCAATAAAATTTCAATTAAACTATTGCTTACTCTCTTTCAATTAAAAGACTAATAGTATCAATTAAATGTTTAATCGAAAATGAACTCTGAGCACACACAATTTTCAGTTTTAAAGCTCATAATGACAAGAAAGTCAAAAAATGTCAAAATAAAAAAAATTTCACAAAAATTTAAAAAAATCGTTCAAAATCAAAAAAAAAAAAGTGATTATATTGATAGAACTGGAAAAAAACAAAAACATTTAACAAAATCGCCAAATTTAAAATGAAGCGCTAATATAAAAAAATTTCAGAAATTCCGGAAAATCCGCCGGAATTAATAATAAATAAAAAAAAATGTAAAACATTTTCGAGATACAGACGTTTTAAATTTTATATATGTAATTTTTTAAATTTATTTATTTTAATTTTGGCGATTTTTTTTTAATATTGGCGTTATTAATTTTTTTTTGATTTTTAAATTTTTCTATAAAATTTTTGCGTTTTTTTAATTTTTGTTTGATTATACAATTTTTTCTCCAATTTTTGGTGACTGTCAATATTTTTCAAATTTTGAAGATTTTTCCGAAAAAAATTTGTTTAAAATTAAAAACAATATTGAATTAACTTAGTACTTAACTGCGTAGTCAAGATTAAAAAAAAAAACTTCGCTTGTTGCGTCGAAAAAACAAATACTGCAATTATGTGAGGTGGACGTATATATACGTCCTACGCAATAGGATAGAGGTTTGGAAAACGTATATGTACGTCTTACGCAGCAAAGGTTTTCAATTTAGAATATAAATATAAAATGAAAAAACAAATATTTCTTAACTGTTTTGAAAATAACTTGAAAGTTTTTTCAAAAACTTTTAGAAATACATTTTTTAATCACACTCAATACACTGATAATAATATATGCATAAAAATCCAAATAAATGTCAAAATAACCAAATCTTTCGTAAAGTAAACCAATATTTGTTTATTTTACGAAAGTTTTTGTTGTTTTGACATTATTTTCGTATTTTTAACATGGATTATTATGAGTGTAAAGACTGAGAATAATGGTGCAACAATTTTCGATAAATCGCAAACCGCTAAAAAATTGTGTTACAAATAATTAAAATATTTTTTTTAACACACACAATGAAAAAGTATTTTGAGTACGAAAAATGATAGCTACAAAATTTTCGATATATCGCGGCCCGTTAAAAACTTGTTAATCAATAAAATATTGCATTTTAGTAAAGAACACATTTTGAAAACTTATTAACTTTTTACTGGGTTACCATAGAGCGAACATTTTTGCACCACTTTTTTCAGCTAAGAATGCTTTTTGATTATGTGTCATAAAAAATACTTTATAAGTTTTTTTTTTTTTTTTGTAGGCTAGTTGGTAGCGTGCTGGCTTATCATTGCGGGGGTCGTGGGTTCGATTCCCACCAGAGAAACTGGTCTGTTTTCTCTACAACGCGCCGAAGGTCATAGTAGCTAGTAGGGTATTCAATTTACTCGGGTTTGCTTTTGTTCGAGTAATCGAGTAACTCGATTTTGAGGTTTTTAATTTACTCGAGTAGGCGAGTAAGATTTTAAAATTGCTCGAATAACTCGAGTAACTCGAACAATTTTAATACTTTAATTTTATTTTCCAAAAACTCACATTTTTGTAAGTTTTTATATTTTATTAGTACTAATATAACATATATATAAAAATTAACAAATTAATTAAAAATTTTAGTAAAAAGTATGTACATCTAAAAGAGAAAAACATTTGCTAAGATCATTTGTTATTGCGACAGTTTTATCTCAGTACACTCAAAGCAAAAGCGTTATTATATCAATGAAATTCTTTATAAATATGTTGAAATCTTCACTGATTTTCTTTTAATATAACTGGTACTTAAATATGTATTAAACTGTTTTATTAAAATATTTGTAAGGTGATCCGTTTTGTAATTTCACTCAGACTTGACACAGTTTTGTTATATTAGTGTGTTAGTACTAAACGAAAAAATAGTCCATTTTGTCCTATCATTTTGGGATTTTGAGATATGTAATTTTTCTAAAAAAATTATAAAGAAGTTTTTGAAACAACTTTCATGAATATTTAAGAAGATTTTCATCATATTAATGAAAACTTCATTACTTCTATATGTAAATTTTAATATGTGGAAATTTTGCGTAGGACCGCTATGAATTTCCATATAGGGCTTCTAAAATTGGCTTGTTACAACGACATAAAAGGGACCAACAAAAAGTTTTTAGTAAATGACATTTAAAAATTCCTTTTTGAAAATATAGTATTTATATGTAGTTTCTTTAGATCAAATGGCAACTAAATTAAAAAAAAAATAATGTTTGATCCCACTTTTAACCCTCAAATCCGCACCAATAATCTTAAACACCCCAGTCTTAGAACTTGTTTATTTAAAAAATATCCAAGTTTCATCGATATCGGAGTTTTTCGCATTAAGTTCTTCGTTTTTCGTAATATAATTTCTTTAACAGTGCTCACTTAATATAAAAATACACTTAACATTTAAATATTCACTATAACAGTCACATTATTTTATACAAAATATTAAAAAAATATAAAATAGTTCATATTTTTAAATTACTCGAGTTACTCGATTAATCGACCAAAATTGTTCGAGTTATTCTTTACTCGAAATTGGCCACTTCGAATTACTCGAACAATTGTTCGACATCATTTCATCGATTAATCGAGTAACGGTTAACCGATTGAATACCCTAGTAGCTAGTGCTCCGTTAGGGTAATAGTATATAATTTGTAGTTATATGATTATTAATTAATAAAATAAAAAAAAAAAAAAAGTTTTTAAAAAAAAATTTTTTCCGACCACTCTATTTCATAAATGTTGCACTTTAAAAACGGGAAAAAAATTTTGGTGTAGAATCGAAAAGTGAATTCAAATTTCATATAAATACAGCGCTTTTTGCTCAGCCCTAAATCAGCGCACAGTGGGATATATCACAAATTTTTTTTTAAATAATTCGGCCAATTATTACTTAGTGGTAACATTTAAAGATTTCCTGGTTATAAACACATCATATAAGTATTTGCTATCGTTGAAAGAAAATTAACTGTTTTCTTGGGAGAGCAAAAATTTGGGTTACCCTAATAGGCAGGTAAAAATTTCAGATTTGTTAAAATGTAAATGTTTAATAATCAATAAAATATTTTTTAATAGACATAATCCAATAGTTTTTTGGACTTAAATATACTTTTAAGTCAACAATATGATATGTGCAACCACAATTCCCAAAAATAAAATAAAGTTGACATTTGCCTTGAAAATGTGGCAACTTTGGAAGCGGCTGGGGGGAAAAGTATATATAAGACAAAAATTATTTTAACACAACTCGCTTTTAGATAAAAAACACATACATATAATACATAAACATAAAAATACGTTATATTCCAGCAAAAACACACCTTGCCAAATAATGAGTCTAGTAATCTAAACTTGAAGGTTTGCTCGTATTACCCTTTATATTATAATTCTAACTTTTTTTATATGAAATGTCCCAAAAGTAATGATTTATGCATTACTGGAAGCCTTACGTGAATATGAATTATAATGGGTTACCTATATGCATGTGAATAATAAGCCATTACCAGAAATTGAATTAAAAACGAATTCGAATTATAAAAAAATTTTGAATTTTTTCTTAAAACATGGGTGGCTGGGAATCTATCCCGGGTTGTCAGAAAAACAGGCGACTGTCCTATAGCCTAAGCCACCGATAGTTTAAAACATAAATAAAGTTTTATTCTATGTAAATTCGTTGAAGATAACACCTTACCCTTTAGCTTACAAAAAGACGAATTATAATGAGCCTAAAAATAGAATCTAGAAAATGTTGTATGATTATATTTAGCATGGAAGTAGTAAGATGAATAACCTATTATTGTTCACCAATTATTTTTTGTATGAAAGTAATCCATTACAAGTTTCTTATTGGTAACCCGTTATTTTAGTTTTTAAAGTAATGCAGAAGGTATTAAGTACTCATTACAAAATATTGTATGAAGTACTAAGTAGTCATTAGCATCCCAGCAAAAACACGGCTTCTTATTATAATTCATATTTACGTAAGGCTGTCAGTAATGCATAACTCATTACTTTTGGCACATTTCATATAAAAAAGTTAGAATTTTAATATAAAGCGTAATACCGCCAAAGCGTCATGTTTAGATTACTAGACTAGTATCTTACTTCAACTCTAAAACAAATTTCATCCGTAGTAAAATTTTAGTAAATTATTAATAAAAATAGATTTGCTAAAACCAACCAACTTTTTTTAGTACAACTTAGTAACTTTTTAGTTAAAAGTTATTATAAAACTCTCTACTTAAATAAAAATGTGGTGTCAACTATAAAAACAACTAAAATATTTTATAATTTTAGCAACTCAGGTTTAAAAAATGTGTAGCATTTTTTTTCTAAAACCAGCAACGGCAATTTGTAGTTTGTAAATAGATAATAGGAAAATGTTTTACTAAAAAATTAATTTTTACTAAAAGTAAGTACAAAAACTTTAAATTGCAATATAAAATGTTTTACTAATTTTCTACTAACATTTTTATTTGAGTATTGGTACGTTAGAGGTAATTTTGTAAAAACGCTCTAGTAAAATATTCGAGATTTTAAATTTAAAAAAAGCAAAAGGGTTTTAAAATCTGAATGTATTGGCATTTCAATGAAAAGAGTAAAACAAGGCGCGATCGGCCTAAATTTAAAAAAAAGAGTAAATGAGGTTATCAGAACGTAAAAAAAAATACAGCACATGATTTAGTGAATGAGATGGTACTTACCTTGAAACTCCATTTTTGTAATTGCAAAAAGTATTCTGCAAAAAAAAAAAAAGAAAAACATAAATTAATATGAGTTTTTAATTACTTTTTAGAGAGGCTGTAGAAAGGCAAAATTTATTATTATTAAAATTAATTATATATTATAAACTTTTTAATAACGGTTTAAAAAACAACAATTCTTAAAACAATTTCTCTATATTTTTCATGTTTTTTTTTTGTTTTTTTTGAAGTAAAATTTATATTACATTTAGTTTATTATTGTTTTGTGTACTAAAGCATGAAATTAAAACTGGCCAGTCAGCCAAGCGCTAGACAAACAATGTAATACTAAAAATTGAAAAATAAAAAATAAATAAAAACAAAATATTTATACTACAACAAACATAAGGAAAGGAGGAAAACATTAAAACAATTAAAAAAAAGTATAACATAAAAATGGTTGCAAAAAAGAACGATAAAATAAAGAAATTGAAATTAAAACTTTAAGGGTATTCACAAAAATTGTTAATTAAGTTGAACTTATTAAAAGTTTAAATAACAATAGAGGAGGAAGTAAGAACTTAGAACAGAAAAAAAAATTGGTTTTTAAAATTTAGTTTTTAAAACTTACAATTTAGTGTTTTTAACCCACTTTACACTGCCATTGCTTTAAAGCAACAACTACATTTAAGGTACGATAACTTTGGATAGGAATGAGATATAATGACGCAGTAAAAATCATTTAAAATTTTGAGGTCTTTACTAGTGTTTTGTTCGAATAAACGAGTAACTCGAGTTTGAGGTTTTTAATTTACTCGATTAATTGAGTAAGATTTTAAAATTACTCGAGTGACTCGAATAATTCACAAAATTTTTCCTTAAAAATACACAACAAAATAACGTTTCGAAATGTATTTTAGCAAAATTTAAAATATACGTTAAGTTAAAATAAAAATGATCTTCTGAATTAATATCCCTATGGCGACTGAGGAGTCAATTGACCTAAAAGTGACTGGTTAAAGAAGGACTTATCACAGGACTGGTATAATTTAATACTGAAGTGGGTTAAGCAGTGTCAATTGTCCTAAAATTACCAATACTGTGACTGGAGGACATACCACTTAACGAGAATGCTTATTAAGAAGAAAAAGCCAGTTGGCTAGAATTTTACACATTTGAAGCTATTTAGTTTTCGTTTATTTTATACGACATGGCCCTTTTGTTGTCAGTTGGTTAAGCAGAGGACCGGTCTCTTGCACGAAGGGAACGATCCTGTGGCACACGCAGAACCGGTCCTATTCCCCATAGGGATACAATTGAGTGTATTTTCTTTCGTTCTTATAAGTTCGACTTTAAGAAAACTTTAGGGGTATAGGTTAAAGAACTTTTTACAAATAATAAGAACAATATGCATATCAGTCTATGCCTTGATAAAGAATAAAGAAAAAATATTTTTTTTTCGCCGTCGTTAAAAAATTGCCGCAACAAATGCGTCGAAGTTTGCAAGACAGATTTTTGTTCGATTTAATTGTTTTTTCAAATTGATAATTTTTAATTTATGTGGTGATTAACTTGCATATAAATCCGAATGAAAGAAAAAGGAGTAAAAGAGCCAATCGGAGCTGTAACATCAAAAAATGATGAACTAATTATAATTCGAATCTTGCAAAAAAAATGTTAGCAAAATATCCCTATGGGGAATGAGGAGTCAATTGTCCTAAAAGTGATGTCACAGGACTGGTATAATTTAATACTGAAGTGGGTTAATCAGTGTCAATTGTCCTAAACTTACCAAACCTGTTACTGGTAAAGGGAGGACATACCACTTAACCAGAATGCTTATTAACAAGAAAAAGCCAGTTGACCAGAATTTTACCCATTGGAAGCTGTTTAGTTTTCGTTTATTTTATACGACATGGCCCGTTTGCGACAGTCTTGTGGTATGATCATCTTTGGTTAGTCCTGTGGCATGCTACTATGCGGTTTAAAGCAGGACAAATGACCCCTCCTATGACAATCCAATGTTAAAGTTGCCAGTTGTTTACATAGGTTAGGCTTTAGCAGAGGACTGGTCTCTGGCACGAAGGGACCGATCCTGTGGCACACGCAGAACCGGTCCCATTCCCCATAGGGATAATAGTCATGCTATTGTTGCGATTTTTTATTGCATATTTAGATATTTAAGGGTTTAGCTTATTTTCTGAAAATCGAACCTTTTTTGGAGTATAATAATGCCTATAATTGTTCATGGATATTTTAAACATATCTTAAAAATGTTATATTTTAGGCATGTCTCGGTGAGGAATGGTTTTTTTCAAAATTAAAAATAAAATAGTTTCTTATCAATACAGTACTCTGCATATGAAATAGAAAATACGTAGGAGGAGACTAGAAAAATAAACAAAAATCTAAAAATAGAATATTTGTGTTTGGTAGTGGTGTCACTTCTGAGTATAATATACAATAATAGAAAAGCTAATAGGAAAGAAAACTGCAATTTAGCTGCCTTACATTCGAGGGCCATAGTTGGGTGTGATCGCTAAACGGTCATGACTTGGTATTGTTACGTTTGTAATGTAAGAAGAGCGCAGGTTTGATTTTTACAGCCGCAGGTTTTTGAAAAATTTATCACAGAGAGACAATCTGACAATTATAAGGCACAAATAATAATACAATTTAAGTAGAAAATCACTGATGACGCCTGTCCATAAAAAGAGGCAGAAACTAGTCTAGTCTAATTTAAAAATTAATAGTGTTTATAATTTTTAGAGAAAAACGTTTATCCTTCTTCTTAACCTCAACATTTCTAAAGAAAATATTTTGATTTACCCGGTTAACTCGATTAATCGACCAAAATAGACCATTTTAATTTACTCGAACAATTGTTTAATTGAAATTCATCGATTAATCGTGTAACGGTTAAACGATTAAATACGAATAAATTAAATATTAATAGTCTTTACTATGTAAATATTTAAAAAAAAAATTAAAACTATTTCACAGGGTTCTCTTTGTCCTTCTTTACTCCTCAATGGAGCATAGGGCTTCAACATGTTGATTTTCTCCAACGTAATCTGTCTCTAGCTTCAACTGCGGCATCGTCTCACGTGAAACCATATCGTTCAAGTTCGTTTTTCACTGATCGTCTCCATGTGTTGTTTGGACGGCCACGTTTTCTAGAACCTTGGGGATTCCATTTTAGTGCCATTCTTGTTATATTTGTGGCATCTTTTCTCAGAGTGTGGCCTATCCACCTCCATTTTCTTCTTTTTATTTGTTTGCCAATTTCTTCTTCGTTCGCTAGTTGCCAAAGATCTTGGTTGCGTATAGTGGCTGGCCAAAATATTTTATGAATAATACGAAGACATTTATTTAAACACACTTGAAGTTTTCTGGTCGTGCCTATGGATACCAACTAGGTTTCACAACCATTTCACAGGGTTGCCACATAATTAATAAAAAAAAACTTTTTTTTAACAATCTTGACAGTATTGTTCTGTTACCCGATTGATAACAGTGGCCAACCGTTGGTTTGAACGAACTTGCCAACGTTGGCATAACGTTGGTAATTCAAAAAATTTGGCGTTTTTAAAATTTCCTAAAGGGGGGTTAAGGTATTGAAATTTTATGTTAAGTTTTCAAAGTTTTTGTTAAGAATATTTTGTAAAAATTTCAAGTCGAATGGAGCAAAACTGACGAAGTTACGAGTATTTTTATGTCAAGTATGTCAGTGTAGAGTATACAATTTTGTGTAGCAGTAAATATTCTATCGAGCAGACGTACACGTGCGTTCCTATTTTCGTAACATTTTAGCTCAGTTTTCATTAAGTTTTGTGTTAAATTGTTACTAAAATGCCTAAAAGAATTACAAGATCTGATAGACAATCAGCTGGGTCGAGATTATATCGACCTAGACAAATTGTACCTCCGCAAAAACGTAAAAACGAAGGCGTTTCAATAAGTAGCGCGTCACACAGTGGTTCCAAACACAAAAAACATGGTAATAAATATAGATGTTTTAAACTACTGGTCCAATCGGGAAATGGTGTTCCCAAAAATTGAAAAGCGGGAGCTAACCTTTAAGGAAAATGTTTCTGTGGTCACCCTGTTTTAACACAGGGTGTGCTACAGGGTGTCAAAGTTGACCATCTCGAGTATGAAAGAGCTTTAAAGGGGTATAACTTCTATAACCATGCATCGATTTTAGTGTTTTTTGGACTTTTTTAAATCTAGGTTACGAGACAAAGCAAAAACATGCTTCATGTACCATAGTAACTCTTACAGTTAAAAAAATATTTCACTTTGAATTTCAAAATCTTCATTTTTCGCCTTGACTTTTTTAATAGTTTTGCCAATAGATTATTCATTTTTCAAAGAAAATGCTCAAAATTTTTTCAAGTCATTCTAATGACCTTTCTTAAACTCCTAAAGAAAACTTTTTTGAATTATCTTAAGCCGTTTCGCAGTGATACTATTTTAAACTCAAAAATTAAAAGTGTGTTCTGAAAAATGGGGTTTTTTGGTCAGATAAGGGGTAACTTCACACACCTTTATATATATTTTGCTGATATTTTTTGGATTAGTTTTTTACATAGTTTGATAGAGTAGACTTCAAAATGCTTAATGGTATAGTTTAAAGCATTTTTGGATATGCACCCTACGTCCAGCATTGGTCGAAAATGATGAATTTTTGAACGGAATTCTATGTTTATGACCGTGATAAAAAAAAGTCACGCCACTTAGACACGATTTGAAATTTTTATACTGTAAAGAGATTTATTCTAATGAGTTTGCCACTTCATTTGCCGCCGCCCGCTCAAAAACGTAGCCTGGAGAGCAAATTTTGTGGAAAAAGTCATTTTTTCAAAAGCCTTTTTTTGATTTATAAAAAAAGCGTACTTATATTATCAATTTCAGCAAGATTTTATTTTATTTTTAATAAAACGTAAATAATTGTCCTACATTCCAAAAATCTTTTCGATATTGCTTATGGTTATTTTTACATAAAACATCAAAGTTCAATGTAGTATATCTAACTATAATTAATTGTACATTTATTGGCTTTTGCTTTCGGTAATGTTAAAAAATTTAAATAATTTCAGAAATTTTTTACATATTATTAAATTAGACTTAGTTATCAATTCAACGATGCATAAATCGTTTATCTAGTGTAATAAATGAATTCAAACTATTGCGCTTAAATCAGGCATTTCAGGTCAAATTGCAGTATTTAACAAATTTATATATTCAGGTATACAGAGCGTGTTGCATTATATTTCTCTAAAAGGGTTACGGGTTTTTTTATTTTTTTAATACTATTTCAAAAACCTAATAAGATATAAATGCAGGTAGAAAATGCGTTTTATGATGTAACATTTGCATAATATATTGTTCTAATTTTCCATATAAAACAGGTAAATAACTACCATATATTCATTTATTTGAAAGACAAAATAATGTTTTTTTTTTGTTCTAAAGATAAGGTTTTATTAAATTTAACTGGTACAGTAGTAATTGTGCTAAAAATATGAATATATTCCTAAGGACTACACATTTTCTACAAAGTAGTCTGAAGTATCAAAAGTTAAAAGGTCGTTTATATGCATAGATTCAGAATCTTCCTTTTCAATGTCTATGCTTATTTTTGGTAACCATTTTGTTCTTATGGAGTAAAGTACTGGATCCGATGATATTAATAAAAATTCCATCAAATCGGAATTTTGAGCTATTCTGGAGCACTTACGTGTGTTAAAAAGCCTAAAATGTTTGACGTCTCTATTTCTGGCCTCCTGGGCTTCTTCAGTCAGTTCGCCTAAAGGCAACATACTGTTTTCTATTATTTCTTTGGCATGAGCTAATACTTTATGTACTGTTGGTGTCATTGGCCTCCAAGAGTACATGGTGAGTATAATGTCTTTTGTTTCATTGGCAAAGAGTTTAAATTTAGCCACATTAATAGGTTTTTTACTGTTAATGACTGCTAATATAACTTTAAAAACGTTTTAGTAGGTTTTTATCGAGACCCGTAATTGAGGAGGTAGTTTCTGGATCTTCGAAAAAACGCCTTGCTGTATTTCCGTCATTGGAACTTCCAAACCCCTGAAGGGGCGTATCAATGATTAATCCAAGTCTTAATTTAAATTCATCTTGAATTCTTTTCTTCTCTTCTTTTCTCATGTTGTGTAGATCAGTGTTTTTGTTTACGGAAAGGCTTAGGTTTCCTGGAATAAGGCGGTATTTGAGATCGTATGCGAGGTGTAAACAATATTCCATAAATCTTATTCTGGCATGAAGTGGCGATATCCCAAACCTCAGAGCGTTTTCGTTCATAGAAATTGTATCACTATCTTCATGAAACTGTGAACTTAATTTTCCACATATATTACATTTCCAAGTAGATGTTGTGTCTGTAATTGCATTTGCAACTTTTCCATCAATCATTGTAAGTTGTGGTTGAAATGAAACTTTAATAACTTGTCCAGATATTTCCACGTAAAGTGGAGACAAGCTCGAAATTTCCCTTTCTATTGAATCTACTAAACTTTGTGTTGAAATCATGTCTTCTTTTACATATTCAAATCGTATTGGACGACATAAAAATTTAGATCCAGGGGTTAAATTCGTCCATATATCATTTGCAGACGAGGTTGAAGGTAATTTATTATACAACCGCATTCTTAACGGCACAAAAGAAGCCATAAAAATTGATGAAAAACTTTTTTCTTTGCTGCTTCCAGATGGTTGTTTGTATTCGGAAAACCCAGATGTGCCATCACAGCCCCATTTGAACATTAACACGACATCAGATTGCTTGCATCTTTCAATATCTTTGCTGCTAAATGTGGACATAATTCTAGAAACAGTATTGTCAATTAACTGTGATAGTTCAACTTTTGCGCCTTCAATAGAGGCATGCACTGGGGATGTTATTGGTTTTAAAATATTTTCTTTTGTTTCTTTTATTGCTTTACTGCTAGGAAAAATATCATATCCTTTTTCAATGAGAGCTTTTCTTAAAATACCATATTTATTTCTCGTTAACCCCAAATTTAGAAAAAGAGCTAATGCATCTTCACTGGTAAAGGAAGTTGATGATTTTGGTGTTGGAATACTTTGTATCATGCGCTTCAAACGCTTAGGAGACGCAGTTGGTAGGACGTCGACAATTTTCCCTGTTTCTTTAGGCTGTATACGTGTCAAAGCTGCTTTAAAAGAATCCTTTATTTCATTAGCGGAGTGTGTGTTAATCATTTCTTCCTGTTTTACCTTCTTAGTCCTAATCTGGACCTCTTCATAATCTTTTTTAGGGCGGCCCCTTTTTTTCTGTTCAATAACTACTGACATCTCCTTATTAAGCCAATCTTGACTCTTCTTCATAAATTTTTGTATAGAATAATCGGAATCTTTAATCCTTTTTTCATAAATTTTGTAAAAATTTTCAATTTCATCTGGCTTTATATTTAAGCCATACGAGTAGACAATGGTATCAATCAGTTTTCCTATTTTTTCCGATCGTATATCAGTATTGGCAAGAGTATCCCAAATTACTTTACAAAGGGAGCTATATTTTATTGTAACCTCCATGACTGCTTAACTCAAATAACCTCCTTTTAAAATTACTACGCTTATATATTACAAATATTTGTTTTTTTATAAACAAAAAATCGAGCAGGTACTGGATTTGTAAAAACAAAAAACTGAAATAGGTAAAATAAAAAAAAACGCATTATATTAGCCCATTAAAACAATATGTTATGCAAATGTTACATCATAAAACGCATTTTCTACCTGCATTTATATCTTATTAGGTTTTTGAAATAGTATTAAAAAAATAAAAAAACCCGTAACCCTTTTAGAGAAATATAATGCAACACGCTCTGTATACCTGAATATATAAATTTGTTAAATACTGCAATTTGACCTGAAATGCCTGATTTAAGCGCAATAGTTTGAATTCATTTATTACACTAGATAAACGATTTATGCATCGTTGAATTGATAACTAAGTCTAATTTAATAATATGTAAAAAAATTTCTGAAATTATTTAAATTTTTTAACATTACCGAAAGCAAAAGCCAATAAATGTACAATTAATTATAGTTAGATATACTACATTGAACTTTGATGTTTTATGTAAAAATAACCATAAGCAATATCGAAAAGATTTTTGGAATGTAGGACAATTATTTACGTTTTATTAAAAATAAAATAAAATCTTGCTGAAATTGATAATATAAGTACGCTTTTTTTATAAATCAAAAAAAGGCTTTTGAAAAAATGACTTTTTCCACAAAATTTGCTCTCCAGGCTACGTTTTTGAGCGGGCGGCGGCAAATGAAGTGGCAAACTCATTAGAATAAATCTCTTTACAGTATAAAAATTTCAAATCGTGTCTAAGTGGCGTGACTTTTTTTTATCACGGTCATAAACATAGAATTCCGTTCAAAAATTCATCATTTTCGACCAATGCTGGACGTAGGGTGCATATCCAAAAATGCTTTAAACTATACCATTAAGCATTTTTGAAGTCTACTCTATCAAACTATGTAAAAAACTAATCCAAAAAATATCAGCAAAATATATATAAAGGTGTGTGAAGTTACCCCTTATCTGACCAAAAAACCCCATTTTTCAGAACACACTTTTAATTTTTGAGTTTAAAATAGTATCACTGCGAAACGGCTTAAGATAATTCAAAAAAGTTTTCTTTAGGAGTTTAAGAAAGGTCATTAGAATGACTTGAAAAAATTTTGAGCATTTTCTTTGAAAAATGAATAATCTATTGGCAAAACTATTAAAAAGTCAAGGCGAAAAATGAAGATTTTGAAATTCAAAGTGAAATATTTTTTTAACTGTAAGAGTTACTATGGTACATGAAGCATGTTTTTGCTTTGTCTCGTAACCTAGATTTAAAAAAGTCCAAAAAACACTAAAATCGATGCATGGTTATAGAAGTTATACCCCTTTAAAGCTCTTTCATACTCGAGATGGTCAACTTTGACACCCTGTAGCACACCCTGTGTTAAAACAGGGTGACCACAGAAACATTTTCCTTAAAGGTTAGCTCCCGCTTTTCAATTTTTGGGAACACCATTTCCCGATTGGACCAGTAGTTTAAAACATCTATATTTATTACCATGTTTTTTGTGTTTGGAACCACTGTGCGTCAGCTAAAAAAATTAAAGTGACCATTGAAAATCAAGTTACGGAGGATCATGAAAAACATTAAAGGATAATTTATTTTTTTATTTGTCTTTTCAACAATCGCTACGCTAGTGTAGTGTCTGAAATGTGATGGAAAAGTAAATTTTCATTCGACTAAGAAAGAATGTCTTTCATTTAACATCAAAGTGTCGTGCGAAAGCTGTAAACAGATTACAAATGTTCCGTCTACACCTTTTACAACTGTAATTCAAAAAATATCAATTGAAATTCAAAATTTCCATTTGAAATTCAAAATTTCCATTTGAAATTCAAAAAATATCAATTGAAATTCAAAAAATCCATTTGTAATTCAAAAAATATCAATTGAAATTCAAAATTTCCATTTGAAATTCAAAAAATATCAATTGAAATTCAAAAAATATCAATTGAAATTCAAAATACATCAATTGAAATTCAAAATACATCAATTGAAATTCAAAATTTCTATTTGAAATTCAAAAGTTTCTATTTGAAATTCAAAAATTATTCCATTTGGAATTCAAAACATATCAATTGAAATTCAAAAATTTCCATTCGAAATTCAAAAGTTTCCATTTGAAATTCAAGAATTTCCATTTGAAATTCAAAAGTTTCTATTTGAAATTCAAAAATTTCCATTTGAAATTCAAAAAATTCCAATTGAAATTCAAAAAATATTCCATTTGAAATTCAAAAAATTCCAATTGAAATTCAAAATACATCAATTGAAATTCAAAAAATATCAATTGAAATTCAAAAAATATCAATTGAAATTCAAAACACATCAATTGAAATTCAAAATATGTCAATTGAAATTAAAAAATTTCCATTTGAAATTCAAAAAATTCTAATTGAAATTCAAAAAGAATTCCATTTGAAATTCAAAGAATTCCAATTGAAATTCAAAAAATGTAAACAAATCAAAATGTAAACATTAGGCCAACACTTTTTTAAGTATTTTGGTTTATCATGGGTTATAAAAACATTATGAAAACTTTTAAGCCATTTATTAATTTATTTATTTATTTAAAGTACTTAAAATAAATATTTATACATCAATAGTTGCATGCATAAATATTTTATGGCTTTATGACAGGTTATTACAAATATTTTCCAACAAAATCTTGTATACTCTCCTGCAATAAATGCATTAAAAGTTTTAATAATGTTTTTATCACCCATGACAAACTAAAATACTCAAAAAAAGTGTTGGCCTAATGTATTAATTTCTTAAATTGATTTGTTTACATTTTTTGAATTTCAATTGGAATTTTTTGAATTTCAAATGGAAATTTTTGAATTTCAAATAGAAACTTTTGAATTTCAAATGGAAATTTTTGAATTTCAAATGGAAACTTTTGAATTTCAAATAGAAACTTTTGAATTTCAATTGATATGTTTTGAATTTCAAATGGAATAATTTTTGAATTTCAAATAGAAACTTTTGAATTTCAAATAGAAATTTTTGAATTTCAATTGATGTATTTTGAATTTCAATTGATGTATTTTGAATTTCAATTGATATTTTTTGAATTTCAAATGGAAATTTTGAATTTCAATTGATATTTTTTGAATTTCAAATAGAAATTTTGAATTTCAATTGATGTTTTTTGAATTTCAAATGGAATTTTTGAATTTTAAATGGAGTTTTTGAATTTCAAATGGAAATTTTGAATTTCAATTGATATGTTTTGAATTACAATTGTAAAAGGTGTAGTGCAAGAATAAACTCTGGTGTTTTCGAAGTTAATTATCGGTTTGTTTTCCTGATGAGGATATTAGGCCTTGGATTAGTTGGCTGTGAAAAGTTATGCGGCTTGATGGATTTGTCTGGTAGGTTTTTATCAACACCGATGTACAATGATTAAGTGACAAAAATGTGCTCGACTGTAAAAGAAGTAGCAAATCGATTTTTTTTATCTGCTACAAAAGAAGAAAAAGCAGCAACAGCCGAAGAGAAAAATACTGAAAATGTCGACGAACTCACTGTATCAGGCGACGGAACATGGAAAAAAGAGGCTTCTCATCTTATCATCACCTCGTTAATCGGTTACTTTACAGGTAAAGTTCTTGACATTTCATACTGCCATGAATGTAAAATTTGATGATAGCAACATTCTTTATGGACCTGGCATTGATGATTCAGTGTAAGGTAAGAAGATAAAATTAGCATAAAAACGTTTAATACCAGATTTTTTAGTGTTCAAAACTTTAAATCGTTTTCCCCACAACTCACGTCTTCACAGTCGGTGCCCCTCATAACTTCAAAACTACTGCACTGATTCTTTTGAAATTTTGAACACTATTTCTGTACATAATTTACGAGGTAACGCTGAAGAGTTTTTTTTTTTCAAATTTGTTTATAATTTTTATTTTACAATAACAAATTAGCCGATTTTTTTCACTAAAAATCACTTTTTTCCCTTTAAAGTGTTCAAATAAAGTGAAAAATTAAAATTTCGAAAAACCCTCCCAGCGTTACCTGGGGAAAACTATTATCTAACGAATGAACTTTGATTTTTTGATTTCAGATAACCCAGCACCAAGTTACGAGGGGCACCACAATTCTACTTTTTTTTGAGACACGTTCGAATAATTGCTGTCATTGCCGTGTTTTTTAATATTTCTTCGTGACAATTTTATACAACATTCTTCAAATGTCATGCTTTAATGTCCTATTAGTTTTAATAAAGAGATTTTAACTAGATTCGAGGCCATGTGATCGCTAAACGGTCATGACTTGGTATTGTTACGTTTGTAATGTAAGAAGAGCGCAGGTTTGATTCTTAAAGCCGCAGGTTTTTGAAAAATTTATCGTAGAGAGACAATCTGACAATTATAAGACACAAATAATAATATCAATTTAAATGGAAAATCACTGATGACGCCTGTCCACAAAAAAAGGCAGAAACTAGTCTAGTCTGATTTAAAAATTAATAGTGTTTATAATTGTTTGGAGAAAAACGTTTCTCCTTCTTCTTAAAAATTAACAAAAAAATGCTTTTTTTCTTCTTAATTTAAATTAATTATGAGAAATGTGTATAATAAAACATTTAAAAAGCAGCAATACAGTTAATCTTATACATCATATTTAAATGTGTGAAATATAATAAAATATTTAAAAAAAATGCTTCCACTTGGTTGCAATATTGGTAAAACCAATGTTGGCAAAGAATTTTGCTGGTAGTAATGGTAAAACACATGCTTTGCAAATAAAATAGTGTTTTTGTAGTACAATATTAGTTGTACCTTTGGTAATTTTTAACACAGTGGGTTTTACACAATTTGCTGTGGTTTGCCAGTACTATTTTTTTGGTAATTATATAAGTTTGCATCCGCATAATGGCGCGATATCATTTCATCAGTTTTCATATAATGGTATAAAGCTATATCTGAACTAATACAAACATATATAAAATCTGTAATAGTTGTTTACGGGTTTTCCATTAATTTCATTTATATATAAACTGATATTATCAATTTCATAATTAAAACTACTTTTACATTACTTTCTGTGTACGTATCTCTAGGTTTCTTCCCTTCTAAAACTTATCGAAAGTTAATTATGATCTTCTAGTAATTTCTCGCAGATTTCCCTTGGAATTCTCAATTTTCGCTTTTGTTATTTATTTCTACTAATAAACTGTAAGATATCGACTACATTACATGGATGTTTTTTTATTTTTTTATTTTTTATTGATATACAGCTACTGGACATTTATCTTATTTCATGGCATTTGTAAAAATTCTTTTACAATTTTGTTTTTTATTATTCAAATACCAACTTTTATTGCTGTCTGTTTGTCACTTGTAAAATGTCAACGTCACAATTTAACTTTTTCCATTTCACCAGTATAGGCTTTGGTTTCCTTCCGCCCAAACATTGGTATTATTTGTTATTACCAGAGAAGACAAAATTGCTTTTTCTTTGCCATTTTCACTCATATTTGAAATTTTTGCCATTTTTTGATTTTTAGGCTTAAAAATAGTTTTTTCTAAAGATCTTTGAGTTATGAAATTGCCTCTATCAGACATTATTTACTTTAATTGACTTAATCCGCAATTTTTTTTACTTTTTCTTTCAAAAACTTTAATTTTTTTTTTGTCTTTGTTGTAGTTTTGCTATTTTTTGCCATAAGCACCTCGGATTTTTACATTTCTTGTCTTCTCTGATTATTACCCATATATTACATTTTTTTTCTGTGTTTTATGGCTTTGAAGTTTTTTCTTCCTCTTTTAGTGTTGTTATTGTCATTGTGACCAAAGTTTGTTGTCATTTTCAGTTACTCTTTAACAGTTAAAGTTGAATGTTGCAAGTTATTTTTGTTAAGGGAGTAATAAAGTTTTATAACTTTTTTTTTCTTGTTATTTGTTGTTGTTCATAAAGAGACAAATGACAAATAAAGAAAACAACAACAACAACAATAACAAAAAATAGTAAATTTAATTTAGTTTTATTTTTGTTAATAAAAGAATTTTGTTACAAGAAAAAAAGTCTTTTAAAAGTTATTAAATATGTAGTATAAAACATTTCTGTCATAAAGAAATATCGAGTTAATTTTTTTTTTATTAAACTACTTTAAGGATGAAAAACAAAGATAAAGCATACTTTTAGGGTTTTAAACATTAACTATATGGTTTTATTTCAAATAAAGTTTTAAACGAAAAGTCTTAAAATATAATAAATGTTTAAATATATACACTTAATCATACCTTAACTCATTATTTACTTAGTGTTCATTTTTTGACCCAGTACGTTTTTTAATGGGTACAGATAATTATGTGCTTTAAAAATACAAAAATAATGCAAAATCGTGACTACAAGTGAGTTCAATTTTTGACATTTGTTGATGGAACTTTTTAATAAATTATTTAAAAATATGAAAAAAGGCAAATTTTTTTATATTCCTGATTGTGATGTTAAAAAAATCGATGTCTCTGCTAGAAATTAGTTCTCCAATTGTAAATAATATCTAAAATATCTTTACACAAAGTCTAAAATAATCCAAAAATGATTAATTTTTCACTCAAAACATAAATAACGGATGGTTTTTATTAAATTACTACTAAACCTTTAAAATTTATATCGTAAGGGTTGCCGTAGAACAATTTTAAAAAAATTGTCAAGAACTACGATATTTTTCCAAAAATTAAAAAAATCGGTTAAATTAAAAAAAATAGTTTTTCACGTTTTTTAATGGGTACAGATAATGAAAAATCGTGACTACAAGTATAATAAATTATTTAAAAATATGAAAAAAGGCAAAAAAAAATGTAAAGAAGCAGATAAAAAGAAAAATTATATCTTTAGAAACCAAAATTAAAATTTTGGATTGTCTCCGCAAATTAGATAAATTATCAAGAGTTTCTAAAAAATATACCATTCATGAAGCCACAATTAGAATGAAAACGCTATCAGGAAAAGTTTAGCAGCTGGGTATGATGTATCTAAGCGTACAACTTCGTACGTTCGGGACACTATAATTGAAAAAATGGAGAAGGCATTAATGATATGGATTGAAGACCTAACCCAAAAGTGAATTGCAATTGACACTAATGTAATTACAAATAAGGCATTTCGGATTTACGAAAAAATTAAGGATGAGCTACCATCAACATCCTCAGCAGCAAAACAATTTTTACAGCAAGTCATGGTTGGTTTGAAAATTTAAAAAAAGCCATTCTTTACATAATTTAAAACTAAAAGGGGAACAAGCATCTGCTGATGTTGATGCTGCAGATGAATATCCAGAAAAGTTCGCCAAAATTATTTCATATACTCCTGATCAAGTCTTCAATGCTGACGAGTCGGGTTTATTTTGGAAAAAAATGTCTGAGAGAACTTTATTGTCAAAGGGTATTATATAATGAAATCATTGGTTTTAAATAAATAATAATAATGACTCAGGTGAAGGCCTTGAATTAGGACGAAAATTAGGAAATCACTTTGTCCAACATGACCAAAATGTTGAAAGGGCCTGGCACGATATCGGGAGGTAAATAAAGAATTGAACAATAATTCGTCACAAATTCTTATAACAAAATATATTTCCCAATCTCTGCGGGCTGAAGTTATCTCCAACATCAAAACAGAAACTTTTGATGAAAGTGATTCGCCACCAACCAGAAAGATAAGATTAGTTGGCACTATTAGTTTGAAATGAACAGATCTTTTTTAATGAACTGATCTCTTTTAATGAACTGAATTATTATTTTTTATTAATAAATAGTAGACTGATTTTATTGATTGTTTGCTTAATTTATAGTACCTGGTTTTATGGATTTTTGATGTTATTCCAGGCTTCATAATTTATTTTTTGGTTTTATGAATTTTATAACTAAATTTTGTTTATAAATTCACTCATTTTGTTAGTTTTTTTCTTTTGTTTACCTTTTTGCATTAAAACAAATAAATATATATAAGGTGCCGCAAAAATAACCTTCCGATGTTTTTTTTTTATTATGTATAGCATTTTCTGATAGGAGGATTACTTTTGCGCCACCTTATATATTAACAAATTACTTTATATACAGCATTTGCCTTTTTTTCGATTTACACGATTTTCCATACAAACTTTTTTGAATTCGATTTACACGATTTTTTCTGGAACGTATCTATCGTGTAAATCGAGAGATAGGTGTATATGCTGTCAACGTTCATCTTTCGTTTCTAATATTTCCACTAAAGGTCGCAAATATGGCAAAAAAAAATTTTTTTTAATGAAGCATGGTTCTACACATACATATAATAGCAGCAAAGTTAAGTTGAAAAATTTACAGCTGATCTATGACGTGCCATTTATGAGTTAAAAATAGATTTGTCATTAGACCACCCCCCAGTTTTATTTAAAATGAAAAAAAATCGATTTTTATTTGGAAAATGTTAACTCGTGCCAAATTTTGGCTGAGAATGTCCCTTTTTTGGAAAAAAAAAATATTTTTAATAAATATTCTCAAAATTCGAAATTAAAAAAAAAAAAGATTTTAATTTAATTTATGTACTCAAGTATACTCAAAGCCTGGAATCAAAAATTACGCACAAATTTGATAAAACTGCAAAAACGAGTTTTTTTAAATTTAATGTTAAAGATTTTTTAAAGATGTCGATTGCTATTTTCATAAAACAATAGTTGTTATTAGTGGTTGTGTATGGAACGACTCCTTTTGAGGACATTTTATGGATTTTGATTATTTTGTCAAAAACTAAAAGAAAAATTTAATGTTGTCATTAAAGTTTCCATAATTTTCGAAATCTGTCACATACATTTTATTACATTATAATTATCAGGAACAGGAACTTCGTGCATTTAAAATATGTGTTTTAGAAGCCTAAAGGAGATATTTGTTTATGTGGTTTTCCTGGGCCCATTTTTAACACTTAAAAGTAAGATTGGTACTACAGAGAGTTTTAATGTATCTCCAAATTATAAAAACATCATAACTGGAGTGTACCGTTTAGAGCTTTTGACTTTGCATTTTAAGTAGGATATAGGAAACACAAAATTTTATTGTAATTGAAAGAAAAAAAAACTATTTGAAAATATTTTTAAAATACCAAAAATAACAGTTAAAAAACTGCAGTTTTTACAAATTTTTACAGTTATTTCAAAATGTTCACAGTAGAAAACTTTTAGTTATTTTAACGACATTGTTAGTTATTTTTAATAGTTATTTGAATTGTAATTACCTTTGTCGCCTTTTTAACTGAATTTAAATGTCATTTTCAGTAGAATCTACTGTCAAACTTTTTTCAATGTACAAATTTTAAATTTGTTTAATATTAACAACATATGAGGGCGGTCCCAAAATTAGCCGACCTTATAAAGAAAACACAACAAATTTTTAAAAAATTTTCTTTATTTCTCAATATAATCTCGTTCTAGCTCGATACACTTTTCCCAGCGATATTTAATAGTTTTTTCCCTGTTTATAGTAAGAACTGTCTAGCTTCTTTAAATATCCATCAACCGCATATTCCACCTCTTCATTGTTGGTAAATGTTTCACCATCGAGCCATTTCTTCAAGTTTTGAAATAGAAAATAGTCTGAGGGACCTAAATCTGATGAATAAAGTGCGTGATGAAGCAATTAATTCATTGATTTTGGCCATCACAATAGTGGATGACTGAACTGGTGAAATGCATTAATGAAACAACACTTTCCAACTCGCCGTTGATTGTTTTTCCTTTTTGAAGATAATCCATAAAAATTATATCACGCTCATCCGAAAAAGCAGACGCCATGACCTTACCGGCAGATGGAACTGTCCTCGACTTCTTTGGTCACGATGGTCCCATTCTAGTCCACTGCTTTGACTGTTCCTTTGTCTCACGTGTGAAGTAGTGGCCCCATGTCTCATCCATGGTTATGAATTGACGCAAAAGTTCTGCTTTATTGCGGTGGAACATCGCCAACCACTTTATTGAAACACATTCAGGACGCTGTTTTTGTTCTATAGCAATAACTTATAGCAATTTTCGAAATGTCTATCATTTCAGCCAGCTCACGCACCTTCAGCCGAAGATATTTTTTTACAGTTTTTGGCATGGATACCTCAATTGGTCGACCACTACGGTGTTCGTTTTGGGAGCTCGTACTGTCTCGTTTAAACTCTGCCGTCGTAAACGAAGGAGCAGACTCCCGCAGAGCAGAATCTAGCTCGGAATTTATTGATTGCACTAATACCTTTTAAATGAAAGTATTGAACGGTGACCAATTTTTTCAATGTTTACAAATTCACTGAGATCGTTTATTTTTGATGGATAAAAAAAAAAATACTCAACAACGTGGCGCATTGAAACTAAAAACATATGTTTTATACTGTTGCCACTTTTCACCAAAGTCATTTTTTTCAAACTACTGCCGCCACATACACATTAGGTCTGCGAATTCTGGGACCTCCCTCGTATGTATTTCCTGGCAAGAAATTAGTTTATGGGTGTACGTACTACCAATAAAGTTTTTTTCTTTTAAAATGTTAAAAAAAGTTTTCCATCTTCAGTTTAACCTCATAAACTTATAATCTTTTTTGAAATTGTGCAGCATTATTTTATTGAAAAAAAAGCAAGAGCTTTTAAGAAATCATTTTTGTTTTTATTTCAAAATCCACTTGATCTTGGCAAACATTCTTAAAATATTTAATAAATCTTTACATGGCATACATTATATTGCTATAAAAATTACAAGTTTTTGTTCAGAAATAGTTTTTTTTTTTTTTGCTTTTCTTTTACTATAGTATTGCCAAAATTGTTATAGGGTTACCTTTTTAATATTCTAGCATAAATAAATCTAGTTAAAACAACCTTGAAATGTTACTTAAGCATAACTCAAGGTAGTTTCAGCTTAAGGAAAACTGAAAATTTATGAGTTTTGCGTGTTAAGTAGAAATTTCTTGATGCATGTTTCTTTATGGATGTAACATAGTTACTGCATATGAGGTTTTCCAAGTCAATTGCCCAGCTAAAGAAAAAAGTATATCGTATGAATGTTAAACGTACAGTATTTTGTATCCTACATGACACGGATAAAAATTAAACAACTTTTAAAATTTTACCAAAAAGTGGGCGAAATAATCGTGTTAAAATATTGACAAATTTTGAGCTCATTGAAAGTACTATATTATACAGTGCAACACGAAAAAAAATAACCATATACGGACACCACTACGTGATAAAAGACTAAAAAAAAAAGACCCGTGTCTCCCAATTTTTCCCAAAGTCATATCCTCTTTTGTTTATGGGCCGCCAAAGATTTGGGGCCTCGGTATCATTTTTGCAAAAAAGTGATCATTTTCTCAGGCTCATATCTTGCGAACCGTTCAGAATTTCGATTTACTCTCTATGGCAAAGTTGTAGCTCTTGTCATAAAGAACAAAAATTGCGAACATATAAAATCAAAAAACTTCACCTTCCAGATCAAAATCGCAAAAAACTTAAAAAAATTCTATTTTTTTTTACCTTTTTTCCCGTGTTAAGGTCCATAGGTAGCAAACCGTTCAAAATTCAAGGAAACAATCAACTACAAAAAATTTACCTAAGATCTCAATAAACAAATTTCTAGAACATATAAACTTCCTGGGAATTGGGTTTGCTACCTATGCACCTGAACAGGAGAAAAAAGGAAAAAAAAATGAAATTAAAAAATTTTCACTTTTGCGCGCTACCTAAACAGTCTTAAGAATCATCTCTAGGAAGTTTATATGTTCTAGAAATTTGTTTATTGAGATCTTAGGTAAATTTTTGTAGTTGATTGTTTCCTTGAATTTTGAACGGTTTGCTACCTATGGACCTGAACACGGGAAAAAGGCGATTTTGATCTGGAAGGTGAAGTTTTTTTGATTTTATATGTTCGCAATTTTTGTTCTTTATGACAAGAGCTACATAGAGAGTAAATCGAAATTCTGAACGGTTTGCAAGATATGAGCCTGAGAAAATGATCACTTTTTTGCGAAAATGATACCGAGGCCCCAAATCTTTGGCGGCCCATAAACAAAAGAGGATATGACTTTGGGAAAAATTGGGAGACACGGGTCTTTTTTTTTTAGTCTTTTATCACGTAGTGGTGTCCGTATATGGTTATTTTGCCATGACTTAAAAAATTACACACAGTGTTATTTATAATAATTTTATTCAATTGGGAAAAATGGTAAAAAAATTTAGCTATTTGCCAACTAAAATTCGGTTACTACTACTCAAGTTCGGTTAATTCAACTGAATTTTAGTTGAAACACTAAAAATATTCTGAAATATAATGTAAATATTGCTGTAATAACTGAGTTTATAAGTTGTTACTATTAAAATACGCTTTTCGAATCGGTTTGCACTTTATTTCTCTCTAAAAAATGTTTTGAGGATATTTTACAGATTCTGAATGTTTCATAGTGTAAGTCGGCTTTGTTTAGGAGGAAGTATTCTTTGAATATTGTCCATCTAAAATATTCAAAAATTTATCAGTTAAAACTACAATGCGTATGATGAATCACACAATAAGTATAATAAAATTCATCAATGGTCCAGCAAATGTTTTAGATAAATTGAGTTTTCTATTACACTAAAAATTCAGAACTACCCAGTAAAATCGTAAAATTTAAACAAAAGGTTGCAGAACAACTTATACTGTATCGTAATACGTTCTAATTTCTGTTCTTCAACCGATTCTTTTTATATGGAGTTTGTCCTATTTGCAATAGTTTCTTTACCTCCTAACTAGAACAGGTTGCTTAAGAACCGCTTCTAGAACTAATTATAGAACTGGTTCTGGGACAGTGAAGCTTTACATTTTGACTCCCAGGAACCTGTTCTAGAATCGGTTCCTTGTAACCGGTGGTAAAATAAGCTTTTCTAGAACAAATTCAAAGGCAATCTGTTCTCAAAAAATTTTACTGGATAGTCTTTAAAGAAATTTATCAAAATTTTCCACAAAAAGTTTATTGATAAAAATCATATTTGATTCAGTTAAATTTTTATAAATAATATACTAAAACTGAGCCTTAAATTTGTAGATATAAAGGATGATTTTTTAAGAGCTTTCGGATTTGATTTAAAAAAACATCAAATTTAGAGAAATGTATGAAATCTTTATTTGAGTTGATAGAACGATCTATATAATTCAACGTTTAAAGATGATTTCATGTAAATGTTGACCACGGCTACGCCTCAAATGGTTCATACGCTGGATCCAATTTTGCCCAAAATCGGACGGTATTTCACGAATAAATTATTTAATACTGGCTTCCAGAGCGTCAACCATTGCGGGCTTAATATAGCCCCACAAAAAATAGTCTAAAGGCGTTAAATCGCACGATCTAGGCAGCCAATTGACCGGCCCCAAACTTGAAATAAACTGTTCACCGAACTCACCTTTCAATTGCACCATTGTTACGCGTGCTGTGTGGCATGTGGCACCGGCTTGCTGAAACCGCATGTTACCCAAGTCCAGCTCTTCCATTTTGGGCAAAAAAAAATTGTAATCATTGCCAAACAGTTAATTTTTCGGGATGCATTTTTCTTGCAATGCTTTTGGCTGCTCTTCACACCAAATACGCCAATTTTGCTTGTTCACGTATCCATTCAACCTGAAATGAGCTTCGTCGCTGAACACAATTTGCACTTTCTTAACCGAGCATAAATTTTGATAATAAAATTCAATAATCTGCAAGCATTGTTCGTTTGTAAGTCTATTCATGAACATGTTTAACAGTAACATGTTACACGAAAACAGCTGAGCTGCCAGTGTTGCCAAAGAGAAAGTTGCTAAAAAATCACCCTTTATAACCACTCCTACTTTTCCCACTTTTGGGAGAATATTAAAAAATTGATCAATTTTATATTTATTTTATATATGAGAATAAATACTGTACGTTTGATATTGACACGATATACTTTCTTTAAGCTGGTCAGTAGGCTTGAAAAGCCACATATTTAAAGACTTTAGTAGCACAATGTGCGTGTTTTTTTGGTTATATAAATTTATATATAAATAGTTAAGAAAAATAAAAAGTCCTGAGTAGGAGTCGTAAAAAAGTTAATGCTAGATTATGATTCTAAAAGAAAAAGAAAAAAGGAACACATTATGAAGTTAATGTAAATATATGTACTGCATACAACAATTATTTGAGCACAAAAAAAAATATATATGAAAATAATTCAAGTGCTGAAAAGTTGTTTGTAAAATAATATAATAGAAGTTCAAAAACGTTTACTTTAGCTTTCATGGAAGCTTTAATATATCATATTTTTGTACTGGTTTGCAGTAGCAACGGCAATTGAGGAAATGGTTTCAGGCGGTTGACGTTAAAACGTATAGAAATTGAAATTTAGTTTTATAGAACTGTGACTGTTTGCTCAAATAAAAAATTTTTAGAGTAAAACATTTGTATGCTATCGATATGTATTGGCCCGCTTCAGGATATATCATGAAATATTAGGTTGAAAAATTTTTTGGTTTATTTTTAAAAACAGCTTAAACGTTTTTCTATTCACTCAGAAAATTTCAGCGTGTTAATCTTCCTCGTATTGGAAAAATATTCGTTAAATATTGTATAGTAAAAAATATTTTTTTTAAATTAAATTATATGTTCTAGTGCCAATTTATGTATACGTATTATTATTATTATTATTATTAATATGTATACGTACAGTGGCGCTACACAATGTATATTAAAGCACATTTTTAGAAAATAAGATTTAAGTCCATAAGATTTGCAAAATAATTTTTTTTTGTTGTATTTCGCAAAAATATATCAATCCCAATTGTTGAATTTAATTTCTTCAATATTTTTAAATTTTTTATGAAAGTAAAATAAAATTTGTTATAATTTTTATTAAAAATAAAAATTATGTTTTTTTCGACCTTTAATTGTGCAATGAAAATGAAAATTATTCAAGTTCGAGGCCATACTCTATATTTCTTCATTAGGATATTGTCCTAACAAATAATCTATAGAGCTTTTTGTTTTCAAATTTATTATTTGGCCCTTTCAGGAATGTGTTGATAGATCTATTTCGGGAATTTTCTAGGTTCCCATCATCAGAACACGTTTTGAAAGCATTCATATGAACTAGTTAACTCACTACATGAGAACTAATATACATATGAGTTTGAAGTTAAAGATTATAACCATTGATCATTTTGTATACTTTTATGGACAAATCTTTATTTAAACATATAAGAAATTAAATTTTTTATTTAAATAAAAGGATTTCATTATTTTTTTTTTTTTTTGAATAATATAGTGGGTTGTGACAGTTTGTTTAACTGTTACATGATAATTTGTAAAGGTCTAGCGGTACTTCAATAAAAAGAGTCCTTTATTTAGGTTTTGTGTAAGAGCGGAACAAGTTTTGCCATAGTTTCGACTTTTCGACTTTTATTTAAAAATATTATAGTCCGATTAGTTACATTTAACTGATAAGCTAATTTATAGCTAGGAAATAAATGTTCGTATAATCTTATAACCAGGGCAGCGACTTTCAAGCAAATGCATGTTAGTGGTCAGTAGTCCGACATCGATTTTGATCAAATATTTTTCCGAATCAAAGAATTTGCAGCAAAATGGCATCGATTTGTTATTTTTTGCATACTTTGTTATAAATGCATACTTTTTCATATTTTGCTATAAATGCATATTTTTCATTTTTTGTTACATATTTTGCATATTTTCAATTTTAACGGAAATTTTTGCATATTTTGTGTAAATTAAAATTATGATTAAATTAAAAATAAACAAAAGAAATCATTTGTAACCTTAATATGGAATCTAGTTGTCATTTGTTTCCCGGTTAAAAAAGTTCTTATTTTACTAATATGTATGTTCATATATGGACATATGAACGTATATGAACAAATATTGACATATATGTTTCATATATGGGCATATATGGACATTAGAGCGTAATTTTTTCAACTTTTATCAATTATTGTGGCGATTATTGAAGACCTAGCTCTAAAAGTTAGATGGTGTGAATTTGAGAAAAATTGAACAGCATTAGCCCGTGGTGCCCTGCGTATTAAGTTTTCGATTTTTGAAAAATTTTTTTAACACATAATTTTTAATTCATTTTTGCATGCAAATCTCGAATGTTTTAAAGATTTTGAAATCCAACAAACTGGTTTCGAAATTTAAGAAAAATCGGATTACTTAACCCTTGACGACCTGCGCAAAAAGCCTTTGATAAGTGCACAAAAAGTTCAAATTAATTTAAAAAAATGTATTTTGTGAAACATTATTTCTAATTTCAGACAAAATTATGTTCAAATGAAAACATGTTCTGTGTAGTGTTTAAGTGCAAAAACAAAAAATGTTAAGATGATTTTCCAAAAATTTCTCGAATAGAGGAAAAATATGCATGTAATAATATGTTTACAAATATTCACACACAAACGTTTACTTGCTTGTTTGTCAGCAACTACGCACAAACAGAATTGGCTAAGGCTGTAGCGGGCTTGCTTTGAAAGCCGAAGTTTGTGCAAATGAGCCACGCTGGAGGCAATTCATAAATTTTTTTTTTAAATTCATATTTTTTTTTTTTTTTTATTAAGGTGAGGAAATGTTGTTACTTTATTTTAGTACTGAGTTTAATTAATAAATACTTTTAATGCCAACTTGCTAAAACTGGAGCAAAAACTTCATACTTATCAATTGAAAGCTCCAATTTTTTTAGTCTTAAGGAAACTACAATCAAATGTCATTTGTCGCCACATTTTAAATGGCCTTGTCTGTTATATTGATACGAAAATTCCTTTTTTGTATGATGTTTGGCAGATACAATATAAACACGGAGATTGTTGGTAATTCACGAAATCCAAACTGTTTTATGGTCAACTTGAAAACACTTTTTAGCTTTATAAACAAATTTTAAAAAAAAATTCTGACTAGTACATTTTTTTACACCTTTTTAAGCAAAAAATAACACCTTTTTACGCTTTTTTTTGTTGCGCTTTTTGCTTTAAAAAAGTAGTCAACACTGGTTGTCCATACACAATGATCCAGCCATGAAGATCACAAATCGGACTACGTCTATTTTTTGTAAACGATTTTTAAGCACCTTACTATTAACAAAGCATTTCATATAAAGTTATGAAACTTCATCATATTTATGAACCATTTCATAAATATGAAGAAGCCTGTCATCAATTTTCCCTTTTATGAAACAGCTTTATCATATTTATGAAGTGTTTCATTGGACGAAAATCAGTGAAGTTTTTCATCACACTGTTATTTATGAAGTTTTTCATAAAAATGATGAAGCTTTTTCCCTGAGGGTGCTAGTGAGCATAGCTTTTTTTTGCTCTTTAACGGATTTTTAGTTTAGCAAACATGACTGTTTTAGTGTTTCTTAATTCCCGGGAATACAGTGACAAATCTACAAAATTCCCGGAAACTTTGGCCGGGAACTTCAGGGCAAAAATCCCTTATTACAATTGAAGGTCGACAATTCCAAATTGAAGGGACACTTTTATTTACAGGGCTCTTATTTCTTTAAGTTAGACCCTCCCATACAGCGAACAATCAATGAAGAAAAGCAATTGATTTTCATAATAATAGCGGTAGTTGCTTTTGTTGTTGCTATGGCTGTTGTTATTTTAGCTTTTGTTTTTTTTTTTTTAAATATTCAAAGGGATATAAATATAAAGCGTGAACATATTTTATTAAGTTTAAACATGTAACACGGCAGTAACTAAAAGCACTTCCGGTGCCAAATGGTTTTTTTGCATTGTGTATGCTTTTTTTTTTGCCAAATGATTGATTTTTAGGAAAACTAAACTACCAAATAAAATTGAAAACAATCAAAACAAATTGTACAACTATTATGGAAATAATAATGATAAGAAATCGACAAAAAAAAAACATGTGATTAAGATGATAAGCATTTTATTTACAATAATATAAAGAATATCATTCATTCCTTGAAAGAAGACAGTAAATATTGCCATTTTTCGACATCATGTTTTCCGATTTTCTATATATTAAAACCATATACTCTCTATGAAGCCTAAAAGGTTTTCAATTTCACTTTACTATATTTTTTTTTACTAATTTTTAGTACAATATATTTTTTATTTTTTTTTTTGTGCGCCCCGGTAGGCTGGTTGGTAGTGTGCTGGCTTATCCATGCGGGGGTCGTGGGTTCGATTCCCACCAGAGGCACTGGTCTGTTTTCGCTAAAACGCGCTGAAGGCAATAGTAGCTAGTGCTCGTTTAGGGTAATAGTATATAATTTGTAATTATATGATTATTAATTAATAAAAAAAAAAAATATTTTTTAGTGGCAATTTTTGCTATTCTTATTTTACAAATTACTGAATTTTTTACTAATTATTTTTGCTGATTTCAGCAAAACATTTCACTAATTTTCCAAAATCAAGTGCTAATATTACCAATAAATTTTGCTAATTTCAACAAAATTTTTATTTAAGAAAATTTTAAAATAATGAGGCCTAAACCTATAAAAATAAAGCCTAGCTACACTCATTGACAAAAGTTGCATCATAGTGACGAAAAAGTTTCATAAATGAAGTTTTCATATATACAACAAAAGTTTTATAAAAATTTAAGACAACAATTTTATAAATCATTTTATAAAAACGTTTCATAGTTTTTGTGAAAATACTCAGCCAGAAATTAACAAACATAGAAGTATTCTGAAAGCACTACGTATGGCAGTTGAAACGTTACCAAAGCAACATGTTTTTAATGATTATAGTGTTCTCAGGGCACTCAAATGATAACCCAGATTTACGGTCTCATGTTGGTATTTTAGAGTATTCTTAAAACGTCTTTTGTTTTTAAAACGCTTCCAAAACATTTGAAAACCGAAAAGTATAATGATTTTAAAGTGCATTTAATGCAAAAAGTGACTGCTTCATAGAATTTTAAATACAAAATGTGGAATAATTTTCCAGTACTCCAAATACCGAAAAGAAAGTAATTTCCCAGTGCTAAAAACACATTAATTATTTTTTTATATTTTATTAGTAATTCAATTTTTTGTATCTTCATTCAATTACAACATAATTTAGTATTTCCAGCATCTTACTTAAAGTCTCAAGTCAACATTCCAAACGGTACTCCAGTTATGACGTTTTAATGCATTGGACATACAATTAAATTATCTAATTATTATTTGCAAACTCTAAACATATTAATATAAACTAAACGAGAATTTTTCAAAACATAGTTTTTCAAAATATATTTTTTTATTTTAAAATAACTAACAAAATTGAACTGTTTACCTCAAAATTACTGTTTGGTAGTTGTTTACAAAAATTTTAAAACAACTGCTTTAAACAACTGTTAAAAATTTTAGTAGTTTTCGTTAGTTGTTTTTGAAAGCAACTTTCGAAATAGTTGTTTTGCATTATTTCATACAAAAACAACTGTAATTACTGTTAAAAACAACTACTACTGATTACTACACAAACAACTGTCATGTAGTAACTGTAAAACTTTTTTGAGTGTATCCACATTTAAAAGTTTTATTGACTACACTATTTTATCAAAATTCCACAGATATTTTTATTTCAATAAACATCAGTAAAGTTTGTTTAAAAAGTGCTATTAAAGTAATTTAAATATGTTTTTTTTCAAACGTTCTCAGAACGTTTTGGATTTGGTATATTGTATGCTTTGATAGTACTCAGTTTTTTGAACCATCATGAATTTCTGGCTGGGTAATTTTATTCAAAGTAAATCAACTTTATTCATTATTGTTGGGGTTTATTCCATTTTAAATATTAATAAGTGGGTTAACTGGCTAATTATTTGGCTTAATTGGCTTAATATTTGTTGACAAAATAAAAAAAAAAACACCAAACAAAAAACCGTGATATCAAAAACAAAATTATATTAATCTTAAATATAGTTGAACAGAAAGAAGTAACAGTATATTTTGCTAAAATCAGCAGAAATATCAACAATAATATTGCCTTTTTAATTTTGAGGAGGCGTCTTAGCTCTTGCCGATATTCGAACAATTTTGGTTTTTTGCGACTTTTTCCGAAAAGCCATTTTCCCTTAGATTTCGAATAATTTAAAAAATTGGCAACTCTGGTTCCACTGCATAGGCAATGTGGGTATCAACATTTATGTTTTCTTGAGAGCTCTAACCCTGTGCACAAATAACTCAAGTTTTCATAAATTAAAGACAAGTTTTCATACAAAAACAAATACATTTTAAACTCCACCTTTTAGCCGTAAACGTAAGATAGGGCAACAAAAAAAATACGTGTCTCTTTTTTTCTCGCTCCTCTACAATGTATCAAACACAAATTAAAATCTGCGAGTTCAGGTCGAGATACGTACCTCCCTTGTAAGATATGCCTTGAACTCTTTAATTTAATGAAATTCAATTATTATTCTTTAATAATACAAGTGAGAAGGAATTACCTGTTCATTTTTAGTTTTTCGGTCATGTTTTACCTTTCTATGGAAATGGCCATATGAGGATGTGTTATGGGCTCCATTGATTATATGTGTGCAAAAAAAGTAATAAAATTTGAAGACTCTCCGTCAAATTCAATGTAATGTATCAAAGAACTCATGATTAAATAATTTACTAATTGATATATTTATTCTGTGCGCCCCGGTAGGCTAGTTGGTAGCGTGCTGGCTTATCAGTACGGGGGGTAGTGGGTTCGATTCTCACCAGAGGCACTGGTCTGTTTTCGTTACAACACGCCGAAAGCCATAGTAGCTAGTAAAAGCCATATTAGTCTAATAAATAAATGTCTTAAAGCAATTACAGTCTGAATACCTGCAGTGTAATTTCGTACTTCTGGTTTAGGATAGTAAAATTTTATTTAAACGCAATCAGCAAATTTGCTATAAAATGCCTTTTGACAAAAATTAATTTAAATTATTTTTTATCTCCTTGATAAACTTCAAATAACTTGGCTTAAAGATTTGCTTTTAAGCCTCATTTTTACAATGTCGCGTTAGCTACTAACTGTGACTTTAACTGACACATTTGCTGCTGTGTTTCCCATATAAATTTTCAATTTAACTGTTTGTTAATTTTTAACTGGACATTCAGTAGTCGGGCCTAAATAGTTTTTGAAATTTCTATTTTTTTTAAGGGTCATATTGCTTAAATGTATATAAATCGTATATTTACTATGATTTTATTTTACATATTCCAACTTACAATAGTATTCTTGTATGCCATTAATCATAGAAAACCATAAAAAAGTTTTTAAACTGTTTTTATTATACAAAAGAATCACAAATACACTAAAATGGAGAGGGCGACCTCCATATACTACTACATAGTTGGTATTTACAGAAAAACCAATTTGGTTTTTATAAAAGTTTAAACTTTACAATAGTATTTGCAATTTGTATGTATATGTACTCAAATGCACTTACATTTATAAACAGACAGGTAAAGGAGAGATAGTAAAAGGCATTTACTAAAAGGATATAAAATAGTGCTTAAATTTATAAAAAAAAATTCCAACAAAGTTATGTTCGCAACAATGAAAACTAACAAAAAAAATCAAAAAAAAAATCAAGACAAATTTGCATAATGTTCCCGACCATAGAGTCTAAAAATGTTTCATAAAAGTTACCAGCGGCAAAAAGTAGCATTTAGCAGTTGAAATACAATGCGCTCTATGAATTATGTTTTAAGGATAAATGTCGGTATAATGTGAGTTATGTTTGCTACTAAATGTTGGTTAAGGGAAAACGATATTTCTTGCTAGCAGAGAAAAAATATGGTTGCAATATGATTGCGGCCACAAAACTATGTTTCTTACAGTCATAAATAGTTGTTTCAATAAAATTGTTATTTTATCAATCATATTTCACCAATAATATGGTTGCTTTAACCGTGTTATAGTAAAAATCTCTGTTTTTTCGGTTATTATATCATAATCTTGTCTTTGATCATAATATAGTATTTATTAGCATATCCCTCTCTCTAACTACAGCCATGTTATTGTTGCGCCAACTATAACTGTTTTTATAAACGTCTTCGCTCTTTTAGTATCATTCTAGTTTAAGATTTTGTGAAAAGTAGTTGTAAGAAGCTGTCACTCCGAACAAATTAAATAATATTAAAAAAGACAAAATGAAAATAGAAAAACAGCGCAGTGGTATTAATTGCAATGGTAATATTTTTAGTGGAATAGTTTAATAGTTTTAGTTGAATATTCACAAGTATAGCCCACATTTTTAGTATATTATTTATTTAACATTATTTTATTTATAAAACAATTTCAGATGTTTTTCTATTGATCCTGTACGCCGTTTTTGTATCTAAACGAATCGTATCTTTTCGAATAGAGAAATACGTGGTCACCCTGCTTTCTGCAGGATGATTTAAGAGATGATAAAAGTGACTGCAGTGTTAGTGCTAACTCCTGCAGATCTCGTAACTTTTAAAACTGTGGACAAATGTATTTGTTTTTTTTTTTTTTAAATAGAGAAATAACGTGAATGCAGCGTTTGATTTGCTTTTTTGATTGACTTTATATTTAATTGCCTATGACTCTCCTTATGTAAAAGAGGACAAGATTAAATTTTTTCGATGCGGAATTTACAGAAACGGGGTGCTGAAAGTTTCACCGTATATATCGGCTTCGTTTTGGAAAAAATGTTCGGAAAATATTGTCTATTTAAAATATTAAAAAAATTGCTAGTTAGTACTACACTGCGTATGATGAATCATATAATATATATACAAAAATTAATCATACGCAATATATTTCTAACTAGCAAATGTTTGAATATATGAAATAGAAAATATTCATATTATATTTTCTACAAAAAGAATCCGAGTTGCACTGTAAAAATGGTAGTAAGAGCAATTTTGCGTTCATTTTTAGTACACTGAACCAAAAGTCGTAAGTGAAATCAACATAAAATTGCTGTTAACTTTTCACTAATTTTATTGTCAAAACAACAATTATGTTATTGAAATCGATGTGAATTTTTGTAAAACAGGTGTAGAAAATAATTTGACTTGTGACATCATTACTCGTGTTAGTGTTTAGTGTTTAGTTTAGCGCTATCTGTAAAATTTAATAAAATTATGTTAAATGGGTTTTAACTAAAGAATTGGGAATTATTAAACTCACTGATTTATAGTGGATAGTTAAGTGTGTGTTTATTAGTTATTTTAAAATAAATTTGTGTAATTTCATTCGGTTTTATGTACGTAAATTGTAAACTTTTATTACTGTCATTACTTTATATTTTTATAGTATAAGTGACTGTAATAGTGAAGAAAACTATTTATAAAAATATTAAAAATGTAACTAATTACACGGTGCTACAATGAAAAAAAACTTGGAAAACGACCTAGCGTGGGTTATAGGTCTTGTTGAGTACATTACAAATTGTGTCAAAAAATTTCAGAAAACACCCTCAAATTCAGAAGTTATTCTAAAAAACCGTTTCAAGTGATGTTCGTCAACTTATCGACCTGTTACTCAGTCAGTTTTTGTCCGATTTACATTTTTTTTAACGGGTTTGGAAAGAAAACTGATTAGGCTTTAAAATGACGTACATTTCTAATACATTTGTAAGTTATAAGTATTGTTTTTGTTAAGAATATCTACAAAAAAAAACGAAAATTATAAACTTTTTTGATTTTAGTAGCTTTTCATTGCTTATTTTAATATGAAAGCTTATAAAAATTTATACCAACGTATAAAGAAAATTTAGTTCTTAACAAAACATGGTTTTAATTTTTCAAATCGGATGAAAATTGTAAAAGTTATTCAACTTTTCATTAACACCTGTTTTTAGCATTTTCTCCCCCAGCGCAAACCATATGAATAAAAAAAAAAAAAAAATTAAACAAGCGTTTTTGTAAGTCAAGTGGTTTACCAGAAGAAAAGTCTGCAATCTTAACATTTTACTTTAGAAAAAGTTTAGTAACTTTTGCAAATAGAAACCGATTTAACAAATAATATCTCGTTTTTTTCTATATAAAATTGTCTTTAAAATACAGTGCAAAAAAAGATAGGTTTTCATAAAAAAAAATTAAAATAACTCTTGTTGAATTTGAAAAATTTGGAAAAAAAATAAAAAAAAAGAGAAACTTTTGCTAAACACTTACCTAATGTCTTGGAATATATATTTAATGAATACATTTCATGAAAGCCTAATTCTTTGTCTTTCCAAAACTGTTTAAAATTTTGAAATCGGTCAAAAAATGTGTGAGTTAGAGGTACTAAAGTGCTACGACCTACCGTAAAACAGTTTTTTGAAAATAACTCAAAATTTTGAGGGTGTTTCAAAATTTTTGAAAACGGTTTTTGTATGTCCTCACCTAGGCCTACAACCCCCACTAGGTCGGTTTTCAAGTTCTGACAAAAAGTTTTTTTTGTAGCAGTGTGTTATTTATTTAAATATTAAATAAATTTATGTGTTTTGTAAATGTAATGTTTCATGTGTTCTTAAAAATTTGGGTTTGGGTACGTACTACTCGCACGTTATAATTTTTAATTTTATTATTTTTTATATTTCTATCAAATTCATATTTTTTTAATATGCCATCTAATGACGTATATTATTTAAAATTTATAAAATATAAAAGAAAAAGAAATAATAAATTAAAAATTAATAATTAATAACAAATCGACAAGATACGAAAAGCTTAAATAAGGAGCATTGTTAAATGTGATAAAGCGCATTGTTAAAACAACAAAATAATTCTTCAGTTTGATTAAATAAATTTGTTAAAATAACTGTTAATACATTTAACAATATTTCGTCAAAATAACAATGAGAAAAATATTTTAACGTCAAAAAATACATTTACTAAACAATTTGTTAAAATGACGGACAGGTATTGTTGTTTGTATAGTGATCACACATTCAACAATTTAACATTAGATTTAGTTGATTTCACAGCTGTTTTTGGTTCAGTATATATATATATCATGTATTTAACTTTTTATATAAAAAAAAGTTTCAGATGTTTTTTATCGTTTCTGATACAGAGAACGAAGCCGATCGGCTTAATAGCCGCGGCTAAGCCGCCGCCGATCACTTTTCAGGTACTCGAGCCGCTGCCGACCTGAGCGGCTAATTTCGGCTACAAAATATTAGCCGACTATATCAGCTTAGCCTTTATTTTTTTTATCTAAATTCATTTGAACTAAAAAATTATATTATTTTAAGAATCCTCCGCCTACATCCGGCTTTTAGTACCCACCAATCTGGCAACCATAGATTTTCACTATGAATTCTCTAGCGTTTTCAAAATGTGCCGTTATATTGCGCTTCACTAGAAAAAGAAAAAGTAAATTTTCCAAATCTTACAATGGCTCAAAAAACTATAAAAAAGTTTTTTCATGGTACACAAGCTAATCCCACAATTTCATCTGATTCTAATTCTAACTCAGATGCTTCTACTGATGTAAATACATTTATTTCAAAATCTGCCGATATAGCATTGGTTGGTTGGTTTAAGTGGCAGCTCACGCTACTCGTGAGCATCAAGTAGAGTCAAAAAGCGACACTGTTTTGAAGAGACCACACTACCCGTAAGGAACTAGTATCCGGAGTACTAGACCCACCCCGTTCGGTTAAGATAACGTATGAGATCACCGAATCCCACACGTGATATTACCGAGAGGTCGTCCAGTATATGGTCACCCAAGATCCGGAGTCGAATATTCTGCAGCGCCGGACAATCGCAGAGAAGATGATCCACAGTCTCCTACTCGCCCGGTATGCAGCAGCTGCGACAATGCGAACCGCGTACAATCCCAAGTCTAATGCCATGCCTACCAATCAGCCAGTGACCGGTCAGAACAGCCGTCAGCCTCGAGACATCCCTCCTGCTCCTGCTCAGGAGAGAGTTTGTACGCCCTAGGTCGTAGTTGGGCCACGTAAGTCTCGCGGTCCTACAGGTATCCAAATTATGCCGATATAGCATATTATGAAGACTTATTTAAAAGAAAAGATGATATAAAAAAAATGGCAAATTTTAAAGTAAACCTAACGGGTTTATCGGAATGTTGGAAGCATTTTGGTAGTCTATACATAAAAGATAAACACATATTGGAAAACATGAAATTTTGTAAAATTTGCTTAGATTACAAATAAATAAGTGAATTAAATTATAATACATTTTTTAACCATCGGCTTAGTCGATTTTTAGTCGCCGCCGAGTTTTTTTTCGTTTAGCCGCCGCCTCCGAAAATTGTTCGGCTTTAGTCGACTTTCAGCTGCCGCCGAGTATATTTTTGATTAGCCGCCGCCGGCGACAATTTAATGTCGGCTTCGTTCTCTGTTCTGATACGCCTTAAATAAAATATTCGTTGCTAGTTAGAACTACAGTGCGTACAATGAATCATATTATGCACACAAAAATATTTATCATAAAAATGTTTTTATATTAAAAATGGAAAAGATTCAACAAATATTTTATCCAACACAACTCCGAGTTGCACTGTGAAACTATTAGTCCGAAATATAATGATAGCTCATTACCGATTCTACACTGGAAAGTATGTAAATAGCATAATAATCGAAGTGTGTTTGCAATGAAAGGTATATCGAATGCATATTTAACGAATTTTATTTCACGCCCTACTTATTTCTGTAGTTATTAACGAATTTTAAATATTGAGGCAATCAAAGTGCACTTAATGTAATAATTTAAAAACTTGATTACCCCGTTTCGATATTTGAAATTTATATTCCGCTTTTGAAATTTTCTTTGAAATAATTTTTTGGTTTATCCAATATCAAAATCATCGAGGTGGTTTTCAGCAAACATTGCTAATAATTTTTAGAGGATATAGATTTTTTTTTGTTGTACAATACAGTATTGTGAATATTTTTTGAAACTAAATATGATTTATAAATTTACAAGATTATAATCATATGTTTGCATGTTATGTTAACACATTATTACAAATGATTTATAAGTTACGAAAAGGTGCTATATATATTTTTTAAATAAAATTTAAAGGATTTTGTTTTTTTTTGGTGGGGGGAAAACATTTGTTTGAAATAAAAATATAATAAAGAATTTTGTAAATATGCAATGTATGTAAATAAATGTTTCAATTTTACTGTAGTAAATGTAAAAAGCAAGAGAATGTACACTGTGTAAATGGTATTATGGCATTTCCAATTTTTTTATTTTTTTTACTTTCAACAACACATCTTTTTCAACCTGTCTTTTTTGCATTTTCATAGTGTTGTAGTAATATTTTTGCATATCTTACACTTGAGTGCTGAAAAAATAACACTACACAAAAATGGTTTTCAATTTTTCTTGACCAAAAACTAAAATTTAGTTATAATGTTGTTTTCTTGTACAACAAAAAAAAATGAAAAGAATAATAATGGCAAGGGAATCAAGCTTGTTTTCTTTAAATTAACTTGCAATTTTGGGAAAATGCTGATAAAATGAAAAAACACTTAAAACTATACCACGTTTAGAATGGAAATTTAAGCTTAAAATTATGCAAACGAAATATTTTTGTTCAGTATACTTTTAGGAGTAGTATAAATACATAGAAAAATAGTTAAATAATATTTAAACAAAAAGTTGTCTTATACTTTTAGCTACATAAAAAATTGTATGAATCCAATTAAGCAAACTTTAATTTGTAACAACTAGGGCAACCAAAAAAAAAACAGTTCTTCACTGAAAGAATAAGCATTCATCATATTAACGCAACAATTTGAATTTTTTTTCTAGATTCAATGAAGAATTTCTGTATATTCAAAAAATTTTATTAATATTAAGAAATTTGTGATAAATTTTTTTCTTAAAATTTCGTAATTTCAAAAAAAAAATTTTTTTCGATTTCATAATTAATCTCTTCGTAAATTTAATGAAAATTTTCTTTAAAGCTATGACATTATTTCAAAGACTTAACTATTTTATTTTTTCATAAAGTTTCATAATTTCATTAATTTTTATACATTTCAAAGTTTAGTTTTAAGATTAAATTCTCAAGTATTCAACATATCTTATAAAGTGCCTTACCCATTTAATGCAGACTTTTATTAATTTTGGACTGCTATGAAATTGTAAAAAAAATCATATGAAGCGGTTCATTGGCTTAGTTGCAATGCATTTTTCAGACATTCATGAAGAGTTTTATTAATTTAAAGAATATATTCAAAATATATTAAATAATATTCAAAAATTTTATGAAACAGTTTCATAAATTATATAAAAGTTTCATTGTCGGAATGATTTTCATTAACAACAACAAACTGTAACAAACATTTAATAAATGTTTCATAGATTCTATGAAAAGTTTCAATTGACGAGTTAAAGTGAGAATTTTTATTAAAGCTATGAAGATGTTCATTACTGAAGTGAACATAATTTTCTGTGTAAAATAATATTTTCATAAAGCTCGAAAAACAGTAAAAAAAGCCGTTTTAATATAAAAATAAGCTGTTTAATTTAAAAAAAAAATAAACCGTTGTGTTTCATATATTTTTATTAAAATCGTCAGTAGTCTGGTGGACATCAATGCGGCAGTAGTCAGGTGGACATCAACGAGGAGAAAGTGCACTATTACACCACTTCAGAAAATACAGCGCCGATGGTGCTTAAACATCAGCGGTGCCATGAGAACTACTTCGACCAGGGCAATCTTGGCAGCCTTGTCTAGTTATGCTGTGACTGAATGCAACTGGTAAGTGGATTTGGGGCATTCGTAAAACCTACCACCAGAAAGTCTTAGACGAGCTACCGGGATACAACATCAAAGAATTGAATTGTCATAGGATCTCCGAGAGGTCAGTACACTAATCAAAAATGCTGTACAATCAGCAACATTTTTCCTTTAAGGACCCTGCAGAAAAATTGCTAATATTTGCAAAAAATTTGTCAACAACAATTCAGCAAAAATTTTGCTGAATTTAATAATTGTTGCTGACTTTTTTTTAGTGTAGCTGCAATTGGCAAAACACGAATCCCGAGCGGGGAATCCTGGTTGGAACGTACCTTTTTAAGGGACAATCCAGATATTCACTTCTATACGGATGGTTCGAAAATGGATGGAAGAACTGGGTTGGGCTTCTATAGCAGCGATCACAATACAGTGTTTCAGGCGGAGATCAGGGCAATAACAGAGTACATAAAATTTATTACTATTAAAGGAATCACCGGAAAAATAAGGCTCTTTACAGATAGCCAGACAATTATCAATGCTATCAATTTGAGCTCTGTAAGGTCAGCCACTATCCCCGGGTGCAAGAAGAAAATCAATAACTTTTTACGGGGGGAAGTATTGAAATTATATGGGTTCCGCGGCATTGCAATAATGCAGGGAACGAGTTGGCTGACGAATTATCCAGGGAGGTTCTTCTGTGGACACAGTCAACTTGGATAACACGAAACCATTTCAGGCTTTTAGGGCTGAACTACGTCAATGGACTGCTATCGCTCATATGACATTATGTTACACCTCGGAAGTAGGTGAAACCACTAAATTCTATGGGAAGGCCGGATAGGGGGGAAACTAATTAGGTTCTGAAACTGTGTAAAATTGAACTTGGTAAGACAGTAAGTATTCGCACCGGGCATTCAACGCTAAGGGCACACCAATTTCGGATGGGTTGTGCGGACGCAGAGAGTGACGAGACATTAAAACACTAATTTTGTGGTTGTCCTGCTTTCGCAGGGTTTAGGGTTCAACACCTGTCCGCTGACAACATTCCTACTTTGGGTGACGTTAGTGGAGTGGGCTGGAGGAGAATAAGGCATTTCGTCAACGGGACGGAGTTTCTGGAATAGATAGGAATGGGAACCACCGGAAATGAGAGCGCACAATAAGCCGACTTTCGGGCTTAAGTGTATGTCCTATTTTATTGTACAAGAGTCGGTTGTGAAGGGTACCTTCACTTCCGATTCCTTTTTACAACCTAACCTAACGTAACCTTACCTAACTACAAATATAATCTGTGTAAAATGTCTTCTTTGGCACATCGTCAATCAAACAAATAACCATTAAAGAAATTGTTTCTTCAGCTTCAAAGTTGAAATTGGATTATCAAATAATTTTTTGATAATCCAACAACACGTAATATTAAATTTTCAACTTTCAATTAAAAAAAATCTTCAAAATACCGACAGTAAAAAAGACTATATTTGAAAAGAAAAAAGCTTAAATAAGCTTGATTTTTAAAGAAAAGAGTCAAAAAGTAGCTTATATTTGCAAAATAAGCTAAAAAATGCTGATATCAAAAAATAAGCTTAAATAAGCTTTAACAAATACAGTGCGTTCAAAAATTATAGCACATTTGCCAATCTGTAAATCAATATTTTATAAAATTTCAACAGTGGATGCTATAATCATCATATCTTTGTGGAACTTGAGTCAATATATCCTCTTTCTAAAAATTAAATAATATTACTTAAAACTCCCATTAATTAGAAATACCGTTATTAAAATCATTTACATTGCAAAGCATTGCATATTAAAGCGTTCAAATTGTATAGCACAAACACAAAAAAGTCTTTGTTTAACAAAAATATACAATTAATTCCTTTAAAATTTAAAATTCCTTTAAAACATTGATTTACAGATTGGCAAATGTGCTATAATTTATGAACGCAGCACTGTATACCTTAAAACTTTCATAATTTCATGATTAGAACTTATATTTAGTCTAAATAAAAACAAGCTCTAGATTTTTTTTTTGGTTGCCCTAGTAATTACCCTTAAGTTTAACAAACCAAAAATTTAATACCAATTTAGTTTTATTCCATAAAAAAAACAAAAAATTTCATAACTTAAAACTTCCAATTACATACATTATTATTATGACTGCATAATTGTTTCTTTCAAAAACAAATTCTCAGAAATGCCTTACTCAGTTATTTAAATATCCTATTATTTATGCAAGTCCTTTTTTCCTTTTTTTTAATGTTATTATAGGAAGTTTTTCATTTTTAAATAAACGTCAATTTAAATCATATAGTACAGGTAAATATTATTTTATTTTTTGTTTGCTTTAGACATACGTACGTTAAAAACGTGCTAGCCTGCCATGCCGCATCAGTCTTACACCAGCTACATATGGTTCTAATTTCTGTGTACTTAAATAGTTCACTTTTTTTCTTTAAAGTTTGTTAATACTTAAAGGTATGATAGGGTGACACTTATTTGTGAAAAATTGTCAAATGGTCTTAATTTTGTGTATTAAGATTTATTTATGAAACATTCTTAAACTTGGGCAAAATATTCCGATCTTTGCAGATTAAAAATCAAAGAAAAAATTTAAAATCAAGCAGAAATAACATAAATGATATAGAAATAGTTTGCGAGTTTATTGTTGATTTGACCTATATGCCAAAAACTCGGTCTCGAATATGTATAATAAATATTTGTTTTGTTATCAGTTTTTATAGTATTGTTATTCTAAACAGAAATACAAGTTTGATTGAATCAAAAGTTATTAAGCTTTTGCGAAAAATATTCTTGTTCAGTTGTTGTTTGTTTTGGTTTACATTCGTTGCATTGGTAATGCAGCAAAACAATAATGAATCAGATTTTCATATTTTTCTATGCAAAATTTTCAGTATTCGTGAATTGCTGCAAAGCAATAGTCATATTTTTTTTAGTTCATCTACACAAAATATACTGCATTTTTTAAAGAGTGGTGTATGCATCATATCAATGTTGATTAAATGTTCAAAATGCGGATATAGGGCAAAGTCAATGCTGAATTTCTTAAATATTACATATTGTATCAAAAAACTGGCTTCAGAATTAAAAATATGATATATGCAATGTATTTAATCCATTCCTAACTCCACTTTTATCAAAAAAGGTCAATGGGTCAAACCAGTAGTAAGCTGACGGGCTTTGGCATAGAACAAAGTTGGCTTTGATTTTATTTTACACGTATTTCTACTCATAAAAATGATAAGTTTTCTTTGATCTTCTTGTATCTAATGATTTTTCTTTTAAACGAGCTTAATATCCTTTATTTATAAATTATAATTATTTATTTCCAATATTTCGTCTCCACATTGGGTGACTTCTTCAGGGAACAATTGTTATAATTTGAAAATGCTAAAACAAGTTAGAAAATGTTTACCTAATAATTTAAATACTAAACATTGTATGACAAATATAATCATATTTACTTTAATAAGATTCGTACTTAATTTTAAAGTTACTTAAAAAAAAAGTAAGATGTTAATTTAAATTTAACATAATGCCATAATGCAAAAGTGAAAACATACTTAAACAGCTAACTTATATTTACTATACACTATAAAAAGTTTATGGAATTCTAAGAATTTAAGTTTATGATCATTTCGTTTAAACAAATTATCCAGAAATATCCATCAAATAAAATTGAGAAGGATGATAACAGTCTTGCTCTTTTAGAAGTATACATTTTAGCTATTAATATTGAAGCAGACTATTATAATTACGTGTGATGAAGTACGAGTATATTGCCCTTTTTATTTTTTGACATTGTTTATTGCTTTATGTACGTTTGCGGAAAGTCTCTTTAACTACACTTAAAAAAAAAGTAAGTAAATTTAGGAAGACATTCAGGAGGTTGCTTGCAAAAAAAAATTGCTACTGTCAGCAACATCTTTTACTGAAAATCAACAAAATTTGTGGATTCAGCAAAAGTTTTGCTAACACTTAGTGGATTTAAAATTAAAGAACTTTTGATAAAAGTTAACAAAATTTTTACTCAATATTAGAAGAATAAAAAAAACTCAAAAAATATGTAGAAAAATTATACTTTAGTTAATTTTTTTTACTGAAAATCATAAATTGTTTTTGTTATTCTTTTAAAAATAATTGACAATACGTTACAAAATAAAAAAATGTTCATACCCTCACATTGACAACATGAATTAATGTAATATCTAAAAAAAAAAATATAAATAATTATACATGTTTGTCTAACCACCCGTTGTCACATGTAAGGAAACTGTTGCAAGTTGACAATACGTATTGTCATCGACATTATTGAAAAAAAAATGTTCGAGTGTCTACACTATTACCTGCAAGTAAATTTAATTATATGAATTCAGTAAAGCCAAGTATGAAAACTTCCAATATATCCAGGAAAAAATTTTGTTGTAATTTTTTTTTTTGTTTTAAAAAATTATTAAATAATATTGTAAATTAATATTAAGATTTGTCAGTGTGTCATTTGTTAATTTTGTTTATAAATAAGTCATACTTATTATTCATTATTACTAAAAACCTGAAACTAGGCAACACTATTTTTTCTCGCAAGTGCCAAAAATTCACTGCCTTCAAAATTTCGCTGTAAGTTGAGTCGCAAGTGACAAAACTGTAATTCTATTAGTAAAAAAGTGTGAGTAACTAAGCGTAATTTTATTTTCCAATTGTACTTTTTTCTGCATAACACTAAACTAAGTACGCAAAAGTACTTTTTTCTTGCCTCTGTACTTCTTTCTGTACATTTTTTCATTAAAAACAATAAATTGGAAATTTTTCTCTTATCTAATAACAACAAATTTGTTCAGAAAAAGCAAAAGCATATTATTTGAAACGCCCTTTAACAAATTCGCATGTCTGCTCCGCGCTTCCAATTTTGTCACTTTAGCGCGTTGGATTGTTGCACAGTTGGTCCCGGGTTCCATTCCCGGTGACGGCAATATCAATTTAGAAAAATAATATGTATGAGTTTTCTATTCCTCATATGTATCGTAGCTCCCACCTTCGGTGTTCCCATAGCACTTAACCCCACCGAAGTAAAATAAAGAATCAGGGCTATGAACCAAAAAGCTTCAATAAGTTCGCCAACTCTCCATCAGGTGGCGAGCAACAACTGTTCTAAGACTTATCATCTCGCGCAATTACAGTGTTGCCATGTTTGAAGCCCTTCATCTTTCCCCACCTTTCTTCTCTCCACTATCCAATTTCCAAAGAAAGCAACACATTAATTAATAGGAAGAATTTCCTGAGTGTTGCTTCTATTTAAAAAAAAAAAAAAATTTAACTTGTTTCCCAGCAAATCTATGGTAATGGGTGCGATAAAGTAATGTATTACCTTGTAATGTGTACTCCTTAGCTGTATCATTATTTTTCAACAAGAAGTAATGAGTTACTGATATGGGTTACACAATACACTACTTTGTAATAAATACTCCTTACCTTCGGCATTATTTCGAGACATATAAAGTAATAAATTACCAATATTTGATTACATAATGCATTACATTGTAATATATACTTGTTTCATTAATTTTTTTATGAAAATCTATTTATAAAAACAACACTTTTCCCTACCATGTAACCATATAAGTAACCAGTTACTTTACCACCTACAAGGTAATGAGTCCACTCATTACTTTTAGGCTCTTCGCCTGTAAAATTCATCAGAGAAGGAGTAAATTAATGCGTGGAGCCCTATGGCGATACATTACTTTAAAACTTCAACAAATGTGATAAAATGATCTTCCATCGAACAAAAATTATTACTTTACCCATTTAGGAAAATCCAAAAATGTTAATTCGTGAAAAAATTTCTGTTTTTTTGAGTAGCCCAATGCGAAAAGTTCCGATATAGGTACACTCATAATAGCATGTAGTTTACTGTTTGTGGTTTGATAAAATAGTTTTCAGTTGAGTTATTTTTCAAATAAATATTTTTTAATGGAAATGAAAATTATTCAAGTTTGAGGCCATATTTATATTTCTTTATTAGAATATTGTCCTAACAAATAATCTATAGAGTTTTTTTGTTTTCAAATTTATTTATTTTTTGTGTCGTTTATAAACAAAAACAGGGATAGTAAACTAGACTGTACTTTGTCTTTTATACAAGTCTGATATAGTTTTTATTAAAAAAAAAAAAAAAAACAAAAAAAAAAAAAAAAAAATTGTATAAAAGACAAAGTATGGGATTGTTACCTCTTTCAAACCGTGTTCTTATGATGGAAACCTAGAAAATTCCCGAAATAGATCTATCAACACATTCCTGAAAGGGTCAAATAATAAATTTGAAAACAAAAAAACTCTATAGACTATTTGTTAGGACAATATCCTAATAAAGAAATATAGAGTATGGCCAACATAATTTTAACACATGTTGTAAAAAAGAAAAACAAAAAACTGAAATATTTTCAAATAACTGAATAAAACTTTTATTTTTACCGATCTGTAGCTAGAATTTAAACATTTATTTTTAACTTACTATTATTTTATTCTTACGGACTTGCTTGTTATTTAAAGGATATTTAAAAATAAATAACAAGAAACATTTGATTTAAATGAATAGTAAATAGACCGGATTTTAAGTGATTTATCATTTATGTTAAATTAAATTTTCAGTTAATTTAAACTACAAACTTATTTCAGTGTATATATATCTCATCATATCTCCACTGATCCGCCAAATGGCATACATAACCTTATCTCCTGGGATCCCACGGTATCTCATTTGATATAATTTGAGCTAAAAAATGGATATATCTAACTTGATCAAGTTATATATAATTTGATACAATTTGATGCAACTTTAGAAAATTCTTTGAAAATCCGCTCTAATGGTTTGCTTCACATTCCAAATAATAATGAAAATATAAATAAATGGATTGGAAAATTATACGTAATTTCAATTTGACTTATACTCTGTGTTTCATAGCTACAACGTCCATTTGTTTTCGAATTATTTCTTAAACACCTGAACCGATCGCTTAAGTGCCTTCAGAAGATGAACTCATCTCTGTCTTAGCTTTCGATTGATGCAACATATAAAGTTGTTATTGTACCGTTGTAGTTGTTGGTTTGATTATTAAGTCATTAAGTGTTTATAATTATAACGTTATTTTAAGAGTATTTTAAAAATTTATAGAAAATTTTTCCTAAATTCAACCAAATTTAAGTCGAGACTTGATTTTTTTAACAATCCTACTAATTAGAATAAAGACAAATAATTTCACAAGTTTGTTATAATTTTTATTAAAAATAAAAATTATGAATAATTTTCATTTTCATTGCACAATTAAAGGTCGAAAAAACATAATTTTTATTTTTAATAAAAATTATAACAAACTTGTGAAAAAAGGCAAAGTACCGCCTAGTTTACTTTCCCTGTTTTGTTAACTAACTTAACAAAATATAAAAAAAAGGAGAGAGAAACAAAAAAAAAACGTGTATTGAATATCCACCAGAGGTGGATCTTGCACATCAAACAAGTTTTCAATTTATTTTTTGATCAATGGTTATAATCTTTAATTTCAAACTCATATGTATATTAGTTCTCATGTAGTGAGTAAACTAGTTCATATGAATGCTTGAGGTTTGGCATGGGATTGTTACCGCTTTCAAAACGTGTTCTGATGATGGGAACCTAGAAAATTCCCGAAATAGATCTATCAACACATTCCTGAAAGGGTCAAATAATAAATTTGAAAACAAAAACTCTATAGATTATTTGTTAGGACAATATCCTAATGAAGAAATATAGAGTATATGGCCTCGAACTTGAATAATTTTCATTTTCATTGCACAATTAAAGGTCGAAAAAACATAATTTTTATTTTTAATAAAAATTATAACAAACTTGTGAAAAAAGGCAAAGTACCCGCCTAGTTTACTTTCCCTGTTTTGTTAACTAACTTAACAAAATATAAAAAAAAGGAGAGAGAAACAAAAAAAAAAACGTGTATTGAATATCCACCAGAGGTGGATCTTGCACATCAAACAAGTTTTCAATTTATTTTTTGATCAATGGTTATAATCTTTAATTTCAAACTCATATGTATATTAGTTCTCATGTAGTGAGTAAACTAGTTCATATGAATGCTTGAGGTTTGGCATGGGATTGTTACCGCTTTCAAAACGTGTTCTGATGATGGGAACCTAGAAAATTCCCGAAATAGATCTATCAACACATTCCTGAAAGGGTCAAATAATAAATTTGAAAACAAAAACTCTATAGATTATTTGTTAGGACAATATCCTAATGAAGAAATATAGAGTATATGGCCTCGAACTTGAATAATTTTCATTTTCATTGCACAATTAAAGGTCGAAAAAACATAATTTTTATTTTTAATAAAAATTATAACAAACTTGTGAAAAAAGGCAAAGTACCCGCCTAGTTTACTTTCCCTGTTTTGTTAACTAACTTAACAAAATATAAAAAAAGGAGAGAGAAACAAAAAAAAAAACGTGTATTGAATATCCACCAGAGGTGGATCTTGCACATCAAACAAGTTTTCAATTTATTTTTTGATCAATGGTTATAATCTTTAATTTCAAACTCATATGTATATTAGTTCTCATGTAGTGAGTAAACTAGTTCATATGAATGCTTGAGGTTTGGCATGGGATTGTTACCGCTTTCAAAACGTGTTCTGATGATGGGAACCTAGAAAATTCCCGAAATAGATCTATCAACACATTCCTGAAAGGGTCAAATAATAAATTTGAAAACAAAAACTCTATAGATTATTTGTTAGGACAATATCCTAATGAAGAAATATAGAGTATATGGCCTCGAACTTGAATAATTTTCATTTTCATCAAATAATTTGGATAGAAAAAAATTTAATTTCTCTAGATAAATAACGCATATTATGGTTTTTTCATCAAATCCGATTCGGTTCTTTTTGTGTTATAAAGCTTTTTACTTTTAGGCTTTTAATTGCTTATTTTAAGATTTTATGACTTCAAATGTTTTTTTTTTAAATGATTTACTTTTAAATTTTAGAAAATTAAAACCAAAAGTTTTTTTTCCTTATAAAATATTACTTATTCCACTAACTTTGAACTTATTTTTTAAGTGTAGCTTTTCTAAGTTTTTACTTTTGCTTTTTTACAACTTTCTTTAGCTTAAATACATTGAATTTTGTTTTTTTTTGTGTTCTCTGATAATTACACTGACAAGAACTTTTCCATAAAAGTTCAACAGTTACCTAAAAAGTTAATCGGTTACAGTTGTTTTAATAGAATATACAGTTAAATTAACAAAGAAAATTTTGTTTTTTAACTTTCTGTCTGTTAATTAATACATAAAATAAACAAAAAAAAACGAACTTTCGGTAATAGTTAAAATATTCAGTTAAAATTTTCTATTTAAAACAAAAACTTTTTATATGATATTGAGTATTGAATTAAACGAATATGGTCTATTGATTTTACCGATTTTGTCAATTAACTTTTTAACAGTTGAAAATAAACTAAAAAATACAATTGTTTTAAATGAAAAGTAAGTAGTCCTTTTTTAACTGATTTTCAATTAATTTAATGTGTATATTCAGTAGACTATACGAAAAAAATTATGTGAGTGTATATTTAAAACTGAAAGATTTTTTTTTGTAAGTTTCTACTAAATATAAAAGTGATCGAATTTTTCTTTTTAATTTTAACACATATATTGATATAGAATTATATGTGATACCATATACAATTATAATATAAAAATTTTAGAATTTGTTTGGTTTTACTGTTTTATATGTACTTACATGTAAGTATGTATATATTATGTGATATATATGTATATCATTATGTATGATAAGATAAAAAATATCAACTTATATATAATATAAGATATAATGATATATGATTATGTATATTAGGGCGATTTGAACATCTTAATGGGCGCTTCGCGTTTCTGATTCTTGGGATTGTACTGAGCAAAAAAGTCCACTAGACCATACGTCTACGGTGAAAATCGAGCTTCAACATTTTGACTTCTTAGCCGTATTTTGTGAAAGTAACAATGTGTGGGATGGACATATCTCAGGAAGTAGGAGGAGCTTATCCAAGATTATGGTATCAATCTCTTCTTTGGAAGATTATCTAGCAGCTTAATGCATCAATCATATTTGTGGGTGGGGTTTAAGGGGTTAATTTTTAATTTCAAAATAGGGCATTTTTTGCCGTATTTTGTGAAAGTAACAATGTGTGGGATGGACATATCTCAGGAAGTAGGAGGAGCTTATCCAAGATTATGGTATCAATCTCTTCTTTGGAAGATTCTCTAGCAGATTAATGCATCAATCATATTTGTGGGTGGGGTTTAAGGGATTAATTTTTAATTTCAAAATAGGGCTTTTTTGCCGCAAAGTCAAAATGTGGAAGCTCGTTTTTCAACGTAGACGTATGTTCTAGTGGACTTTTTTGCTCAGTACAATCAAAGGATCAGAAACGCGAAGCGCCCATTAAGATTTTTTTCCTTCCATACTAATCGCCCCACCCTTAGTAGAGACGTTCGTAAAAACATATAAAATAAGATACCACTATATCGAGCTATATACGATTATATAAAAGCTGTTTTCGTCGGGAGACTAATTTGCTATTTTAGACCCCAAGAAGGTCTAAAATACATTTTATGGATTTTTAAATAAAATTAGTTTCTGAAATCGTGAGAACCCACACTAATATGTTACTTGGCGTAACGTTTTTTGGGGCATGTGTGCCCCTCTTAGCCGATAATAGAAAAATTGTCTTTTCTAATTCTAGAGTGAGCCAAATACTTTTTGTTTTGAGTGGTGCCCGAAAAAGTAAACTTCAACCGAATGTTTTAGTTCTTAATTGATTTTTTGAATTTTTTAATTTTTTTTAAATAAAAATTATTTATTTTTTTTTCTTAATTGTACTGCTTTTTTCCTCGATGTACTTTCTTTTTGTCGATTTTGTATCTGACAACCCTACCTCCATATTATGAAAAGTTTATATTTCCACCCAAAACTTATAAAAAATTTCATGTTAAAAATTTTTAGTTAACAATTTCAAAATTTTAATTAAACATCCAATATAAAAAAATAAAATTTTCAAAAAAAAAAAAACTTATTATTGCAGGTAATATGTGTTTTGTAAGATGTTACCAGAATGGATATGAGCTTTTTAAAATAATAGGGTTTGAAATAGAAAAGTAACTGGCTACCGACCCTAATGTCTTCGTACCAGGGATGGCAGGTTATACCGCTAAAATACCGCTATCGATTCAAAACTCTTTACCGAAAAAATTGAAATACCGTTGTCCGCAAAATACCTTTACCGAAATAATGAAAATAAAAATATTATTTAAATATCGTTAGCGAAATAACTAAAATACCATTATCGCTAAAATATCGTTACCGAAATAATTTAAATAGCGTTAGCCTTAAAATACCGTTACCGAAATAATCTGACAAAATAAGAAAAAATAATATCTGTATATAAAGGGTGTCCCAAGAAGAGCGCAATTTTTAAATTTTAAATAAAACACAGATATTTAAAAAAAAATCGTGAAACTTTATTATATCGTAAAGTAGACAGAATGAGGTTATGTATGGAACAATATATCATGCAGATGGCCGCCGCGGCTTTGCTGGCATGCACGCGATCTTTTAATGAAATTTTCAATGACCGTTTTGCATGAATGCTGCGGTATTTCATTAATGCAGCGTCCAAATTCCTCTTTTAAGGCCTGAGTCGTCGTCGGCTTATTCGCGTAAACCATCGACTTCAAAAAACCCCAAAGAAAAAAATCTAATGGTGTTAAATCGCACGATCTAGTCGGCCAATTCTGATCTCTAAAACGCGAAATAACACGACCGGGAAATGACTGATGCAGCAATTGAATTGTTTCTCTGGCTGTATGACATGTGGCGCCGTCTTCTTGGAACCACATGCCCTCCACATTCATTTCTTCAATTCTAGGCAAGAAAAAACTGGTTATCATTTCACGATACCGAACACCATTGATTGTTTGAGCTTGACCTGCCTCATTTTCATAAAAAAAAGGTCCAATGATTCCTCCAGCCCAAAAACCACACCACACAGTAACACGTTGAGGATGCATTTGCTTCTCGTGAATCACTCGAGGATTTTCCTCACCCCAAATGCGACAATTCTGCCTATTGACGAAGCCATCAAGATGAAAATGGGCCTCGGCACTGAAGATGATTTTATCGGCAAAATCACCATTTTCATGTTGTCTCTCCAATACCCAATTAACGAACTCCTTTCGCTGTCCATGGTCAGCTGGCTTCAGTTCCTGAGTCAATTGAACTTTGTATGCATGAAGATGCAAATCTTTCGTCACAATTCGCTGCAAAGTGGATTTGGAGACACCAATTTGCTGAGATCGGTGTCGAATTGAGGTGGATGGATTTTGAGCGACATCATCACGTACAGCTGCGACATTTTCGGTCGATCGACCTGGTCGATGGCGCATTGTTGTCTTTACATCACTAACAGACCCAGTTTTGGCAAATTTATCCATTAATCTCTTTAGAGTTGACTCTTTTGGAGCATTATTGTGACCCCAAATTGATCGCAATTTGCGAACTGTAGCCGCAAAACTTTCACCATATTGGTAAAACAATTTCACAATGAGAATGCGTTGTTCATTCGTGTAGCGCTCCATTTTTACTACCCTCGTGCCTTCTACTAGCAAACAATAACAATTGTTCAAATGTCAAACAATGACACTTCGAATGTTGCCAGATTTAAAAATTGCGTTCTTCTTGGGACACCCTATAGATATATTTTCCCAAAGCTTGATCATAAACTAGATAGTCATAATAATTGACATTACCCAAATAACTTAAATAACGTTATCTTTAATACCGTTTAATAATAACGTTATCCTTAATACCGTTTAATACCGTTACCGAAATAATAGAAAACCGGTATACCTAAAATAACGCTACCGAAATAAAGTAAAATAGCGTTACCGCTAAAACACCGTTATTGAAACAACTGAAATATCGTTACACCTTAAATACCATTACCGAAATAAACGAAAATAGCGTTACCCTTACCGATAGCCGCTTTGAATCGGTTACCATCCATACTTATTACCACACCTAATACCGGGTAATAGAAAGAGTGGCTGGGTTATAATAAAAAAAACGATATTAAAAAATGTGACAAAACACAATTACGGTCCTTTTTGAAGAAAACTCGCTATGTCTCGCAACGAATCGCAAATATTTTCTATTGTTTTAAAGTTATAGATTTTTGTGTTTAATTTGATGTAAAAGCCTTGATCGTAGATTTTCATTTCATAAAGTAGTGATGAATACAAAATGTAAACATGTTTCCGTAAGCAGTCTTTATTAGACTTTTTAAAAGAAAAAGCAACACATTTTAAGAAAAAAAAGCATTTCAAGCGAAGCATATTTGAAAAATGCAATTTCAAAGCTCAGAAATCTTAAGAAAAATCTGGTTTTAAGCCAAAAAATTAAAAAAATAAGCAAATATGAGTAATAGAAACTTTCCATAAGTGTTCCCCAAATATTCGTGCTTAAGGAACAACGTTTTTTTTACCCCTTTTTTGTTCCGTTTCATAACATTTTTATTTGTTTGGCTTGCTGTTTCGTCAGTGTGCATTTAATTGAACAATTATGCAACGACATTCGTAGTCTTTGTTGTTGTGATTTTATCGCCTTATTGCTACATTTTGTTGCAATTTTTTTTTTTTTATTTTTTTTGCTTAATGTATATGTATGAATTGTGATGATGAATGATGGTTGCATGTTATAAATGCTTTGTTGTTGTTGTAATTTTGTTGTTGCAAAAACAACAAAATAAAAGAATTAATGTAAATTTGTTGTTCTTGTATTGTGTTGCTTTGTTTCTGATAATGCAGTAAAGTAATTTACACTTAAAAACAATGTGTGCTGCGGTTTAGGAAACATTATTTTGTTTGCTTTTTTTTTTTTTGTTGCGCTGTTGTAGTTGCTTTCAACATATTGTGTTATTTTTTAAATTAAGACATTAATAACATTGTTTATTTTTTGTTGTTTTATTTAAATAATTGTTTGTGTAATTTATGATAAAAGATTAATTATAATAAATAATTGTTAAAAAAAAAAGTTTTGCTTTATTGCAATTTTTTATAGTAAATGTAGGCTACATTATATCAATTTAAGTTAAGCCTAAAAGTATACTATATTTATGATAATTACATTTTTGAAACAATTTTTTTGTTTAAAACATTTTATAGTGTAATTATACTAAACTTTTATTTGAAGAATTTTTTAAACTTAAGAATATAAAGTCACTTAAAAAATAAATTGTTTAGTGAAGTGAAGTCTCAGTAATAAGTACAACTGATATGGCATGAATGATTGAATAATTTAATTGAATCAATGGAGTAATTAAATTAAAATTTTATTGTATTAAATGCTTTTGCATATAGCAAATAATGTTTAAATCGTAAGTCCAAGTCCGGTTTTAAAGTTTAAAAAAATAGCCAACTTTTTTGTTTGTGCACACAGAGAAATAAAGTGCCAACCGAAGTGATAAGTGTGGTACCAACTTATAAATGCAGTTAGTACAACGATATTTACATTCGATTTCTCAATATTGTGGGTGTTGCAACTAAAATTCAGTTGAATTAACGGTATATTGTTGTGAAAACTAATGTTAAGTTGCGTCAACAGTCAGAACTTCGTAATAACCGAATTTGAGTCGTAGCAGCAGAATTTCAGTTGGCAAATAGCTAATTTTTTCTGTGTGTGTGTGTGTTGGTAATAAAATTTTTGTGTTATTAGAACTTTAAAACTTTAACCTTCAAAAATATACACTTTAATGTAATTTTTAGAAACTACCCTCATACACTTAGAATATAATGAAATTTCACTTGAAAAAAGGACGACTTACATTTCATAAAATTCAGCTAACATTGTCATTTGTTTTTTTTTTTGCTGTTGATAAAATGAACCACAAATGTAGTAAAAATGAACTACAAATGTAGTAAAAAATTCACAATTGTTTATTGGTTTCATTTTTTTTTAATAAAAGTAAAAAAACTGATAACATTAATGTTTGTTTTTAAAAATTAGCTTCAAGTGTACACTGATAGAATTTTGCCGTTGTATTAATGAAATCCGTAATTAATACAATGAATTTTTTCAATAAAAAGCTCCAAAGAAAGTTTCATTGGATTAATGAAATATTTCACTGTAACACAAACAAAATACTGTGATTATTTAGACTTTTGTATTCAAATAGCTTTTCCAATAGTTGAAGCGGCTCCTGTTGAAATCTGATGAAATTAAAAATTATTGCATATTTTAAGGATCAACCAAAACCATTTATGAAAATTTCATTTACTTAATGATTTTTCATTAATTTAATGAACATTATTCATTAATTCAATGAATCCAACTTAATGAACGACATTAATTACTAGTACGAAGAAAAATTTTATCAGTGTAGTCAAAATTTAAATTGCTTCTACAAATGCCTGCTTTTTCACTTAAAAATAAAGTTACCCAGCAAAACTGTGGTAATGGGAGTGATAAAGTAATGCATTACCTTGTAATGTATACTCCTTACCTATATAATAGTTTGCCAACAAAAAGTAATCATTTACCGATAATGGGTTACATAATGCATTACTTCGTAATGGACACTTCTTACCTTCAGCATTATTTCGAAACATAAAGTAATGAGTTACCAATAATTGTGTACTTATTTCGAAACATCAAACTCGAAACATCAAATAATGACTTACCGATCATCAATTACATAATGCTTGAAATATAAAAGTAAAGTAATATTTAAAATATTTTTTTGAAAATCTATATTTAGACACATTACTTCTTGATATTTTGTAAGCATGAGGGTAAGGTATATATTTTTAACATCACAAACGGAAACTCGAAGCACAACAATTCATTTATAATTTAAGCAACTTATTATTACATGTGACGATAGCTCAGTGGGTAGAGCTCTCGCCCAACAACCAAAAGACCCCAAGTTCAAATCCCATCGAGACCACGTTGTTTACTTAATTAAAAAAAAAAATTTTGTAATAATTTTTTTTAATATTGTTTTTTTTATGAAAATCTATTTATACGCACATTACTTTTTTCGAACCCAGTAACCCTATAAGTAACCAGTTACTTAACCCCCCTATTAGGTAATGAGTTCATCGCTAAAGTTGGGTGTATTGTAATGAGTGAAGCCCTATGGCGATACATTACTTTACCCATTATTTGGTAATGTGTGGTTTTGCTGGGTACAGTATTACTAATTGAACAACTACAAATATTAACAGCAGAAGTTCCCTGAGTGTATGTGTTTCCAAACTTGCGAAAAACTTACTTTTTTTTTTTTAACAGACACGCAAAACAATTCCGGCAAGATTAAAGTCAAAACAGACAAAACAATAATCATAATGATAATAATGGCTGACGACGATAGTGGTGCATGTGGTGGCTGCTGTTGATGTTTTTTTCCTTTTCTGGTTTACATCACAATAAGGCACTTTGCCAACTTAATGTCTACTTCATGACACACATATGACTTCAATAATGGTTCAACGCAAAATGTTTACTGCAGTGAAACCTCTTAACATCTATGCAATTAGAGGTTTCCCCAATAAAATTTTACAGTATTTTATTAAAGCACTAAAAAAATGTGAACTAAAATTGAGTTGAGGTCTAACTAAAACTAATAGACTTGCTTGTAGTTTGATCTGAACTCTTTTTTAGTTAAAATTTAAGCAACTAATTTTTTTCCTAAAAATATAGAATTACTTTTATATTGATAAAAAAGTTAATTTGATTAAAGTTTTCCCAACAATTTGCGTCAGTATATTGCGTCAGGATATATGAGGAATTTGAAAAATTTTAGACACTTTGAGGCAACATATTTTCAAATATTGTTTTTGTATGACATGAATTAGCTGATATTTAAGCATTCTAAATATATCCGCGTTTATCATTTATCTTTAACGGCGCAAAAATAATGGCGGTTTTAAGTTTAAAGCAAATTAAAAATAATAAAATTACAGTTTTTGCTTGAATTTAATTAAAGTTACATCAATTTATAGATATCATTGTGTTTATCACATTTCAAAATAGTTTATGGAAATATAATCAAGTTAAGAATATTTAAAAATTATTTGTTTTTTTTTTAGTTTTAGCTGCATTTTCAGTTGTTTTTACTACATTTAACAGTTCATTTTGAACGGTTAAATTAACTACACATTGCCGTTGATTTAAATGAAAATGTAGTGTACACCTTTTCAATTGCAAATGCAGATATTCGAACTGCCATTTGCAGTTGATTCTACCTATATAAGTTTCTGAGTGTATGTAAACAAATGTTTTTTTTGTAATTAGTTTTTTTTTTTGGCATTAGTAGGATTCTATAAGTAAGACAAATGGTAATGCCAAACAACTTCATTACAATTAAATGACATTAGTAAGTGAACTAGTGCTAATGAAATTTCAATGATAATGAAAAAATCCCAAGTATATGTCAGATGCAAAATACACACATTTTCAAAAAATTTAAGCCAACTCCTAATAAGTTTGTGATGTTCGTATGCTGCTAATGGTGAGCGAACATCAACTTGGTATACCTCAAACTGTATAGAATTACAGCGTTTTTTAAATATTGTTCTCAACAATAAATTCCTTTAAACGGCGCATAACCCATATGCGAAAGTTTAGTATTATACCACTTTTCAGCGATATCGAAATTACCTTTTTAGTGAACGTATCTCGCAAGTCTAGTGACTCTATAATGTATAGGTTTGAATCTGAAAGTTAAAAACTATGAGCAAAAAATAACATCAATGAAAAAACTCCTGTAAGTTTCAAGTTATTTTTTTTTTAATTTTTCTACTTTGAAATTGCCATAATTTTTTAGGTGAAGACATTTCAACGTGAAACTTGGCATGTATACCTAATCCTGTCCATTGTTTATGTCAATTTAAAAAACCTTTAGAAATAAGTGGCATCTAAAGTTAGTTTCAACAGATGTCGAACATTTTTGAAGTCGGTCATATGCATATTGGGTATCAAATGAGAGATATATTAATGAACTATCTAGTGAATCTAAAATAAAATATTGTAAAGTTCTCATACAAAAAAGTTTCGAACAAATCCATCTTTACTTCTAAAAATTCAATTCGGCGGATATGTTTCTTTGTGAATTTTTTCTCACTTTAAATATTTCTCACTTTCTGTCTAGAGGGATGATAGATCTATCATACAACCAGAGAAAACTAGGAACAAGTTTAATCAATTTTCGTCCAATGTAACAATGTCATCAATATTTATGAAACATTTCATAAACAACAGGAATTATAATGACCATATTATGGTCTTGATGAATTTTTTCCTAACCAAAACAATGAAATCCTTCCTAATACAAAATATCCGTAATATATATACACACAGAAAAAAAATCGCTATTTACCAACTGAAATTCGGTTACTATCACTCAAATTCGGTTATTACGAATTTCAGACAGTTGGCACAACTTTATATTAGTTTTCACAACAAAGTTCGGTTAATTCAACTGAATTCTAGTTGCAACATCCAAATATTCAGAAATCTAATATAAATATCGTTGCACTAACTGATTTTATAAGTTGTTACCATTAATATACACTATTTAATTCGGTTGGCACTTTATTTCTCTGTGTGTAGTGAAACATTTCAAAAATACGATGAAACTGATTTTGTTATTTATAAAATGTTTCTTATATACTCTGAAATGTTACATTGAACAAATATCTATGAAATACTTCATTAACATGTATGTATACACTTAAAGGAAAATCTTCATTATTCCTTTGAGTGTATAAACGAGTTTTGTGGGGACTTGTTAGTTGGCTACAAATAACAATATTTTCTGGTAAAATCAATGGAAATATTTGATATAAAACAGTTAACAGATAATTTCAAAATGTTCGATATTTACACTCATTAACCCATTCAGTACCGACTTTTTGTTTGTGGATATATTTCTATTTTGACATCAGATTCTTTTTAGGGGTCCTCAACCCTTTCACTACCAACTTTTTGTTTGTGGATATACGAGGATTTCTATTTTGACATCAGATTCTTTTTAGGGGTCTTAAAAGTTTTTTTTTTTAAAAACATTCGATTAACCAAAATTATGTGCTTTGGTATGTTTAGATCATTAAATGAAGCTACGTGCCAAATTTCGTGATTCTAGCTTTGTTAGTTTAGGAGATACACCAAACGACCGTTTTATTCGGATATAAAGCCTGATTAAAAAATATGACTTTATTAACAAATATCGCGACTATATTGCCCTGATACAGTTTATGCATATGATGATTTTTCTTCAATGACCAAGAGCCTAATGAACATTTTTATATATTTTTTCAAAAATATGTACACTGTAGTTTACAACGGTAGTGAAAGGGTTAGAAAAACTAAACATAACTTTTAAATTTCCCTAACAATTTTTATGAATAACCATATACAAAAAAACAGCGTATTGTTGAGCAGTGCTTCTCTGGATCTTGTTTAGAACAAAAACATGCACTTGTTTTCATATTCCTGGCTAATTTTCCAATCAGTGCAATACGATAATAATAATAATCATAATACGCATACGTGAATATTATGTATTATGTACACCAGTTGTAATATTATTTTCTGCAGCTTAGAGTGCATTAAATATCCAACTGAAAACAAACAACTTCAGTGAATGTTAAAATTTTATAAAAGCAAAATAAAAAGAAAAATCTTGAAAAGTTTTTCATTTATACGTGCGTGTTAAACATACTTAAGTATGTTTTATTTGTAGGATTCCTTCTATTCTTTAGCTGATTAATAAATACACAGAAAAAAATAAAAATTGGTTTTAATTAAAAAATTTATTGAATCAATAAAAATTTTAATTGATTTTGCACCTATCACGGGAATGATAATATTAATTAAAAATTTTGTTGAAAGAAGGAAAAAAAGCTATAAATAGCTACCCAATGGGGATTGAGGAGTCAATTGACCTAAAAGTGACTGGTTAAAGAAGGACTTATCACAGGACTTAATACTGAAGTGGGTTAAGCAGTGTCAATTGTCCTAAAATTACCAATCCTGTGACTGGTAAAGGGAAGACATACAACTTAACCAGAATGCTTATTAACAAGAAAAACCCAGTTGGACAGAATTTTACCCATTGGAAGCTGTTTAGTTTTCGTTTATTTTATACGATATACCGCGTTTGCGATAGTCTTGTGGTATGCCCATCTTTGGTTAGTCCTGTGGCATGCCACTATGTGGTTTAAAGCAGGACAAATGACCCCCTCCTATGACAAGCTAATGTTAAAGTTGCCAGTTGTTTACATAGGGTAGGGTTTAGCAGGGGACCGGTCTCTGGCACGAAGGGACCGATCCTGTGGCACACGCAGAACCGGTTCCATTCCCCATAGGGTATCTACAAAAAAATTATGATACTCAAAAAAAAGTGTGTGAACGACAAGTTTGTATGTATATGTGTTTGCTGTGTCTGCTTGTGTATTTGTGTGTGTGTGCTTGTTTTGTTTTGTAAACTAGAAATGTGTTTGGTATTTTCTACTGAAACTTTACTATTCAGCATACAGTAGATGAAAAAATAATTTGAGAATTATGTCTAAAATAAAATATGTTTTTATATATTTAAAAGTCAATTGAAACGTTAATTGATTAAATTAAATAATTCTTTATAAACAAATTTAATCAAATTAAATCTCTTATTAGATATTTTAGGTTGATAATTTTTTCTGTGTAGGTGAATGTAACTGTATTTAAAAGTTTGCATGTTTAAAAGGATAATCAGCAAAACAAAAAATACGGTACAGGGATTAGTAATTTAAACGTTTTATATAGTGAAAAAAATAGCAACAAGAACAGAAGCAGTTTTTTATCAGCAAATTTAGTACACTCAGAAAAAAGGTTAGTTGGAATTCGGTCAAAACCATTAAAATTTATTTGATAGGACATTATTTCATTAGTAATTATCCATAATTGATAAATGCAGCAGACATACTGCACTGACAAATAAAAGAGGGAAACGGAACTAAAAAGCAATCCTATTATACAATTATTGGTATTTACAATCAACATTTCAAATAAAATTTGGTTAGTAATTGTGTACGGTAGAAGCAACTATTTATTTCGTGAGAATACAAAAGAACTCGAACAATCAATAAAATGTTTTTAAACATTGTCGATGATCAAAAGAGGTTACTGCAGATATGGGGTTTCCAATCAAATCTGCAATTAAAATAGGGTTGCATTAGAACCAACCGATTTGTGAATCGCCTTAATTATGGAAGCAACTAATAATTCGTATTCGTGAACGATTTTTAGATTATGTATGTTTTCCGAACAAAATATTTTAATTCAAGTTTAGCACTCAACATTTGTAAGCTTTTGTGGTGTAATGGTTAGAGCGGCAGCCAATTATTTCGAGTTTCCGAGTTCAAATCCCGGAAAAGACAAACGCAAAAAATTTGTTTCAATTAAAATAAAATACAAAAATGTTTTAAACAGCAAATAATGTCAAGAAAATTAAAAGTAATTGTGGTGCAATGAGTACGACAGAGGACTCTTAACCCCACTGTTCAATACTTGAAAAATCAAAAAAGGTTTTTAATTTCCATAAAATTTTGTGGAACGTAATAATATTTAAGTAGAATATAATATTGACTGAGGCAACTGAGGTTTCACGACTAAAATATAATTTTATATGCAGATAGTGTTCGTAAGCGCCATAATTCGATAGGCAACAAATTCAGTGCCCACAACTGAGAATGTTTTCTGGGTGTACCTATAGAGATTTTAGATCGATAAAAATTTCATGTCATACCAAATAAAAAAGTTCTTAAAGGGGGAAAAAAAATATTACATAAAGTTTTTACATGTCATGAGAAAATACACCCACATTCGGTTATACCAAACGCATATGTAGAAAGCCGAATGGTTCGGTTGTAGCTATCGAATTTTTTGGTAGTTATCACCGAATTTCTGTTAAGGTAATCGAAATTCTATTGTCGTATTAGAATTTCAGTTGCTTTAATCGAATGATTGTTATCACAAAAACAAAATTCGGTGACAGCAACCAAACAATGCGATGGTCAACGAATGAGTCAGTTTTCGGGGTGTATGTAGAAATGCGTATTTTCTTCAAATTGTAAATACACTTATAGAAAAAAATTAGTAAAATGTTTTTTGCTGAAACTACTAATTATTAGTTCAAGCTGATATTTTTTTTGCTAAATTATGGTAAGATAAGAAATAACTCTGTTAAATCTACATTTGTTAGTTATATTTGAGCTTAATTTTAGTTAATCGAACGTAACATAATAATCTGCTAAATCAGCAAAAAATTTGCTAAATATTAGTAGACCAAAAAAATCATAATAAAATGTGCATCTTCTAAAGTTTTTTTCTTTTATTTTTTTTAATGCGAATAAAAATCTGCCCTTCTGAAACCAGCAAAAAATTTCTGTTGATTTTAGCAAAATATTCTGTTATTTGCATTCTACAGAATTTAAGGGAAATATAGCAAACATTTGCTATGACATTACAGTTTTTGTTTGCTGTTTTTAGTCTACACAAATTTAGTAAAGGTTTTTGCTAATTTTAGCATATTAAATTGACAAATTCAATTAACTAAAATTCAACTCGAATATAACTAAAATTTTGTAAAGTTAACAGATTTGTATTTAGCATAAAAATATGATATTTTTAAAAAATATTTCTGCAACTTCATTTTTAACTAATTTTTACTAGCTTTTTCTGCTATTTCTACAGGTTTATTTCTATGAGTGTACTCTTGTCAAAAACTGATATGTTTGCATATTTAATTAAAAATTTAAATTTTTTGTATGTGTTGTAAATTAATATTTTGATTATAAATGTAATTTTTTGGAAAAATTAATTGTACTATTAGATTAGAGATTAGATCAGAAGGCATTATGCACCGCGACCAATGTATGTCTTTGTGCTGCCTAAAGTTACAGATTCAAGCTACCTATAAAGCCAATTATCCTATTAGGCAAAATGTTCGCGATGTCGGAAGGCGAAATGATTCGATCACCTAGAAACCTAAGTCTCCTATCACAAAGCCTGGGACATTCGCAGAGAACATGCTCCGAGGTCTCAGACACCATCTCACAAAACCTACACATATCCGTGTCCGATTGACCCTTCTTGTGCAGATGGTATCTGAGATTACAGTGTCCAGTTAAGTACGACGCTAGGGTCCCCAAACCCCCCCTTTCAAGCGACAAGAGTCGCCTCGACACCCCCTACTGGAAAAAGAGATCAATATTTTAGCCTGGCGCTGACCAGGAGAGTTTTCCCAGTAACCAGAGAATTCAGACTCTCTCCATGCCCTGAGCCTTTCCCTAACATACCCCGCAGGTATTCCACAGAATGGTTCAGGACTATTGCATATCTGTGATTTTTTTTGAATTTTTGCATATTTGAATATTTACAGAGAAAAAACTAAAGACTAGTTTTAATTAAAAAATTTATTCAATCAATTAATATTTTAATTGATTTTGCACCTATCACCTATATTAATTAAAACTTTTGTTGAAAATTAAAAAGAAAAAAAGCTATAAATAATATTATGATACTCAAAAAAAGTGTGTGAGCGATACGTTGGTATGTGTGTTTTTGTTAAGTTTGAGTTTGTTTGTATGTTGGTGTGTGTGCTTGTTTTGTTTGTAAACTGCAAATGCATTTGATATTTTACACTGAAAATTTTCTATTTAAGCTACAGTGTATAAAAAATAATTTGAGAATTATGTCTAAAATAAAATATTTATTTATATACTTAAAAGTCAATTAAAACATTAATTGATTCAATTAAATATTTTTTAGAAACAAATTTAATTCAAATCAAATTTGTTATTAGATATTTTAGGTTGATAATTTTTTCAGCGTATAGATCATATTTTGCATATCTTAAGCACAAATTGTTAAGAAAAAAATTTATTTTCGCATATCTTGTTAATCTTCAAACCGGTGAAAAATAAACAATATGTTTTTCTACAAACATTTTTTCATTGCCGAATTCAGGCGATATGGGCCAAAATAGGTGAACTGTGAATCTCAAAAACTAATCCGCAAAATTAAATAACTTTAAGCGTAAGTTATTCCCCTTTCCTAGATATAACTACAGTCCAAAAATTACCCTTTTTTTGTTTTTTGTAAAGTAGATATACCAATTTTCGTTTTTAGTAAAACGCACAATTGAGCGAAAGCGCACCTAAACTTCAACATATGAACTATTTATTTTAAAAGTGGAATGAGTCTCCCTGTTTTAAAAATGAGAAAAAAGGGATGTGTATTTCAACGTTTTGGAAACTGTAAATAGCAACTTTCGTACAATATTTCGATACACATCTCATCAGGGGACTTAAAATGTATTTATACTGTAAAAAAGTTACATATTTATGGCAAAAATTCGAGTTTTTTTCAGTATTGAATGCACTCATACCACTTTCAAAATAAAAATTGTACTAGTTTTATTCCACATTTTGTAAGAAATTGAAAAATTAACAGATTTTTCACATGATTAGTTTATGTACATAGAATATAATATGCTAACTATCAAATTTGATTCAAAAATCGAATATTTTATAAAAGTAACGAAGTTGTGAATTTTGCGAAAATGGTACGTGGATAAATTAGAACATCAGATTTAGAATTTGGAGATCAATGTTTATAAGACCCAGGCAATACTTTTATGGGGAGAATATCCGTGTTATATAAAATAACTTATAATACAAGAATTCCGTTAAAATTTTTGTGATTATTTACGTTTTAACAAAAAAAAAATTTGTGCAGTGAAATGGCCACAAAACCGCTTTCAATATAAGTGGTTCAAATATTGATTAAACGTTAACGTTTTGCTAGTAATACTTAATATAATATTTCTGATAAATTTTATAAAAATCAGTCCATACATTTTTAAGTAAAGGCGATGTCCTTCACAGGTATCCTTTTTAAGTCATTTATGCCTTATACAAAATTAGAGCTTTTTTTTAAAGTTTAGCCTTAAATCTTACTTAGTTTTTAGTATCAACGGTTTCCAGTCAACATAAAATTGTTTTCGGGAAAAGCGCTAAAACGCCGAAGTAGTCCGAATACCAAAACAAAGAAAAAATATTTGTGCATTTAAAGTTAATAACGATTTATATATATAAATTTGGTCGCGATATTAGTAAACATCAACAACAAAAAAAACGATATATCCTCTAAAATCCCTTTCCGGGAATACCACATATGATTCATTCCATATAAAACCATATAAATATTAAACCATATAAATATTAAATGTTCAAACTCTCCGCCTTCAATTTTAACCAAACTTGAAGGTAATTGTTATATTGATAAGTACAATGGTAGATCTAGCAGTTGTTTAAATATCGCGTTTTAAAATATGAAAAAAAATCGAAAATTAAACTCAATTAGTCGTACTTAATCGTCCATATAATTTTAATGGTTGAAGCTAAATGACACCTCATTTTAAAGCCACTGTTATCGTGCTTCAAATAAAGTAAGCAAAACAATATTTTTTTGAATGTAAAATACAGTTTTTCAAAATACGCGGTTTACACCGCTGCCACTTAGGCATTTCGACACTGCATAGGGAAGTAATTTATAATTAACATATTTTTTTTTTTAATTAAAAAAAACTGTTTTTCAAAATACAGCTTTTTGAACCTCGGTTTTTGAAAACAATTCATTTTGCCGGGGAGAATTGAATAATATGTTTAAACTAGTAAAACCACAATTTAAGTAGATTTAAAATGAGGTATGAATGGCTATCGTAGCTTAAGCCGTTAAAAAGATATGGAAAATTATGTACGACTACATTTTTAAAAAAACTAAAACAAAACCCTAAAATTGGGGTCATTTTTGACCCCACTTTTTTTTACCCCACTTTTTTTAAAACCTTAATCATCGATATAAAGTACTTAAGAAAAACCCTGTATATTTTTTTTTTCTTTCTAACATATTCGAACACTGAAATCGGAGTGCATTAGTTGGGATACTTTCCTTGTTACTTCATCATGAATAGCACATAATTTTCTTTATGTATCTAATCTTAAAAAAGGTTAATATTATTACAAGAATTGTATTATGGAATATTGTTGTTTTATATAAATCCATATTACCGGAAATGAAATAGGATTATAATAAACATTTATACATACAAATAAGAAAACACCCTCATGTTTTTATGTAGTAAGGTAAATACATAGCGAAGCAATGATTATAATATTATAATTATAAACAGGGTTCGAAAGTTAATGTAAATATGTTTGTCGAATTTGAAAAAGTCGCTAAAATTTAAAAAATCACCACAAATAACAAAAAAAAAAACGCAAATAATTTTAAAATGCCGATATCTCGAAAACATTTTTCATCAATGGTTATAATCTTTAACTTCAAGCTCATATATTAGTTCTCATGTAGTGAGTAAACTAGTTTATATGAATGTTTGATGTTTGGCATGGCATTGTTACCCCTTTCAAAACGTGTTCTGATGATGGGAAGTATCAAATAATAAATTTGAAAACAAAAAACTCTATAGATTATTTGTTAGGACAATATCCTAATAAAGAAATATAGAGTATGGCCTCGAACTTGAATAATTTTAATTTTCATCGAAAAAAACATAATTTTTATTTTTAATAAAAATTATATCAAACTTAATTTTTCATATTTGCAAAGTTTTTTCGGAAATTTTGAAGATTTTTTTAAATTTTGGTGTTTTTTTTTAATTTAAGCAATATTTTTTTTATTTTGGTGATTTAATAAAATTTTGGCGATTTTTTTAAATTTTGGTGTTTTTTTTAATTTAAGCAAACTTTTTTTTTATTTTGGTGATTTTATAAAATTTTGGCTATTTTTTTTTTTAATTTTGACGATTCTTTTAAGTTTTTATTTATTTTTTTTTTATTTTTGGAGATTTTTTTTTCAATTTTGTCGATTTATTAAATTTTTGTGATTTTCGTTTTAATTTTAGTGATTTATTTAAATTTTTGCCATTTTTTTCAATTTGTTAAACAAACAATTGACCATAACAATATAAATAATTGAAAAAAAAAAATTCGAACACACATATGAACTAAAACAGCGAACTAGTTCAATAAATGCAAATGAACGCAATCAACTATGAACTAGAATGTCCAACTCTAGAAGAAGCACTCTCTCAGTAATGCTACCAACAATATTTATTCAGATGCCACAAGAGGTCGTAAATACTACCAATAGCAGCAGAAAAAAATAACTTTTTAAAAATTTCTTTTTGAATTCGCAATGGAATATGATATTTAAAGAAAAATTATAAAAATATTTTATTATATTTTATACCTGCAGAAAAGCCTTAATAGCTTCCCAAGGTTAAATTTTTATGAATTGTTAATTTTTTTGAAAAATAAATAAACAAAAAAAAATATTTTTAACTTACTATTCATTTGTTCTTACGGATTTGTTAGTTATTTAAAAATAAATAACCAAAAATATTTGATTTAAATGAAAAGTAAGTAGACCGGCTTTTAAGTGATTTATCATTTATGTTAAATAACATTTTTAGTTAATTTAAACTGAAAACTATTTCGAGTGTAATATTTTAGTTAAGTATCGCTTTGTTTATGAAAATGAAAAAGTTTCATTAAAAATTTCAAGAAATTTTTTTTTTGTAAAGAAAAGTTTCAATAGTTTAGCCAAAAAAGTCAGTGTTATTTGTCCAATAAAATGCTCACTGTGTAATACATAATCAAGCAAAACATCCCTGCGCCAAAAACTGGTAACTACTATTGGGGACAAATCCCCTTATCTGATAAGACTGGTTGTTGTATTACACCTACTTATTATTTATATATAAGGATTAAAAATGATATAAGGATAGAAACATTTGGTATGACATATATTTGTTTATGTCTACAGTCAAAGTACAAAAAATATATATTTAGACAAGAGAATAAATAGTATTATTTGTATAAGAAGCAAAAAAGTAAATGGGCTTATGTGAACATCTTTTAAATCCATTGAAACTGGTATTATTTTTCAATAACTTTCGCAATATATTTTAGAAAAGCGGGTAGTGGTTGAAACAGCAAGGAGATTTCTTCATAAATCTCATTACGGCTGAGTAAATCGCATAATTAAATATTGGGGTTTGAATCTGTGAAATCTTCTTGTTGAACTATTGACATCTAATAACATCGACACAAGTTTATTTAAATGTTGCTCAACTCGTTCATTATGTTTGAACGCTTGGTTTCCTCTCTGATAGTATTCTTGAATTCTTGCATTTGGTCTCTGATAGTATTCACTTTCTGATCTCTATGTAGATCCTTATTGCGAATATAGCAAATAGCTTTGACTATGTCTCTGAGAACTTTGTTTTGAAATCTCTGAATGTCATCTACATGTTGATTTTGTGTGCGTCCCCATAGTTGGATACCATAGGTACCATAGTTGGATACCATAGGTACCATACAAGTTTTAGTACCGTTTTATAAATCATTAACTAATTCTAAACTAATTATAAATTTTAAACTTTAAACCGCCATAACGTTTGCGACCCTTGCATAAAGTGATCCAAGCAAACGGATTTGAAGCACCTTAATAGTGGTTTATTATCATATAAAATCTCATTAATATGCCATAAAATAAAAAAAAAATAGAAAAAAGCACCAATTTTAAATATTATTGAGAATAACCCATACACTGTGTGTCATAGATATAACGTCAATTTTGTTTTCTAATTATTTCTTAACTAACTGAACCGGTCGCTTAGGTGTCTTCGGAAAACTTACTCGTCTGTGTCATATTTTGCCAGAGACCAAAAATAACAGTTATCCCGAAAACTTTAACTCAAAAACTCTCTATGTTATAGTCAACGGAGATATGTACTATTATATACAAAATGATTCGTATTGAAGTGATTTTTCAGAATCTATTGTGTTCTTAAGGAAACGATCTCAACTATACAGTTAAGAGTTATTTTTCAACGAAAAAATAAAAGATCGGATGAAACTCTTAAGAAGAAAGTTTTATTTCGCCTTCATTAAATAAAACTCTTTTGAGGAGTTTTATTTTTTCCGTCTGAAATAAAACTCTTTTGAGGAGTTTTGTTTTTCACGTCAGAAAATAAAGCTCATTTGAGGATTTTTATTTTGAAACTCACATATGGAGTTTTATTTTTCCGTCAAAAATAAAACTCATGTTGTTTATTTTCTCCTTTTTTTATTGACTTTATTTGCTATAATGTGTTTAGTAATTTATTTATTTAATTTAGCGAACATAACTTTTTCTGCGGAAAGGTTTGAACACAGGTCGCTCAATATCAATTTAAGAGCAGAGAATGCTCTTTCCACGCTTACCTGATTTGCAGGTACACACTGTATAGTTTTTGCCAATGTATTCAAGTACGAATAGTGTATTCTTTTAGCCTCCCAGAAATCAAAAACAGGTTTATCAATCGATAAGGGCCTTGGAGAAAAATTGTCTATTTCATAGAAAGCTTTTTTCATCCTCACTATCACTTCCTTCGCTTTATTGTTCCATATCTTCATATATAAGAAATAAAACAACAACCATTTAATAATAGGAATCAAACAATAACAAATTAAAAACCCACATGTTTTCATTTTAATGCCGATTTTTTCAATTGGAATGCAAGTGATTAGATTACACTGCCTTACAAATTGTAATGATTTGGCAAACGGCAAGCTCAGAGAGTTAATTTACATAAAATGAGTTTTATTCTCTGACGGAAAAAATAAAACTCCTCAAATGAGTTTTAAAATAAAACTCCTCAAATGAGTTTTAAAATAAAACTCCTCAAATGAGTTTTATTTTATACGGAAAAAATAAAACTCTCAAAAAGAGTTTTATTTAATGAAGGCGAAATAAAACTCTCTTCTTAAGAGTTTCATCCGATCTTTTATTTTTACGTTGGAAAATAACTTTTTTTTATGTTTCTTTTTCTGTTTAAGCCACAAAATAACTGTTATAAAGGAACTTTTTTGATATCACTTATAACCGTTACGGTCCCTGTATTTTGCGATTGATGCAACATAAAAAGTTATTGTGTTTAAGCGTCGTTGAATATGTTTGGATGAAAATTAATCTGCATTAAAGAAAATTTTTGTTTTTTTTATTTGATTTTTTATTTAGTTCAGTTTTTGCCAAAAAAAATGGATTTTCGGCAGTTTTAATCCAAAATCTGTATTTACAAATAATATTCATAAATTCCACAAAATTAAAGTCGGGACTTGATTTTTTCTCAATATCCCTTCTTGCTAAATAAAGGACAAAAATTTTGATAACAAAAAAGTTAGTTCACTGCGACAAATATTGATATATTTGTAGGGGCTTTTGGGCCAAATCCAATTGATCAAACGATTAACTTTAAAGAATTGTTCGATTAATCGAACGAATAACGAATAAAACTAATTTAAAAATAAATAGTTTTTGGCCTATTATCTCTAACTTTAAAGAATTTTAGCATCAATTTGAATACTGAAAATATTGATTCTCACATGCAATTATGTTTACACTCTCAAAACGCCAAAAGCCATCCCAAAAACCATTTATCTCAGAAGCAGAGTACAAAAATGGCTAAATCAATCAATCATATTTTTGGCAAAATAAAAAGTGGGTTAAATGCAAAAACTTTTAAAAATAAAAAGAAAAATTTTTGAGAAAGAAGTGTTTTTTTAGCATAAAAAAACACTTAAAGGAAGAAAAATCATCTTTTAAAGCTCAAAAGTTTTGCGAAAAAAGATTTTTTAAAGCTCAAAAATGGGAAACGGTAAAAAGCAGTTTTTTATAACGTTTTTAAAATAGTTAAAAAAAAAGATAAATCGGAAATATTTTTTATATATCGAGCTGTTAGGATTTAATTTCAATTACCGTACAATTACACACAATGAAGGGGTTGACTGACTGGCTTTAGAAATAAAAAAACGACAATATCTAAGCAATTATAAAAATATAAATGGTTTATTTTAAAATATTCTTTTTTGCGATAGAAAAACACACTATTAGATATTTTTCTAAAAATTATAATTTAGAGTTCGGACTACCATGGCAACCCATGTCATTATAGTCCTTGTTTTTAAAGACAAAATCGGGTGCCATCTCGGGTGCCTTTTGTACTCATCTGAGAAAAAAAATTTAATTTTATTTGACAAACGAATAAATTCTTTAGTCCCTAACGTAGAAGTATTTTGAAATTTTTGATTCGCATTAAAATGGTACGAGGGTAAACTCAAAAATTTTAAAATCACCCAAAAAATCGTTGTTTTTTAATTTCCAAAAAATCCAAGCAAAAATTAAAAAATGGCTCCACATTAGGGGCTTTAGTCCTCTACAAAACAAAAAAAACCGACGAAAAATCAGTCTAGCAGTTAAGACTGCACAATGGCACCCGATTTTCAATATCTTGTTTGAGAAAAAAGCATTTAAAGTAAATATTGCTCTTGTAAAATATAGGGCAAGAAATTTGTTTAACAATCTGTAACTTTTTAATTGGACAAATTTCCAAAATCCAAAATTTTCATAGCATATATACGAAAAAAAAAATTTTTTTTATTGTCTAAAGCTAGTCATCCCTTTAATTAAGTTTGATTGCTAACGCATGCTAGCATGATATCATGTTAGCACTTTCAGCATTAGTTCCTTTAAATCATATTTTGAAATTTAATTTCAAGGCTGTACCAAGTTTTTTTTAATACAGTTTTGATTTTTTTATGTCCAATACGAATTTTAGGGAAAAAAATTTTAAAATTGGTAATTTTGACAGAAGGTTTTAATAAAAAAAAGTATTTTGTAAATATTTGTTATATTCGACTAAATCGTCATAATTTATTCGGATTATTTGTTATTCGAAAATCATGATTTTTTAAATGGTTCGTTTGAATTTTGTTGATCATCGTTCGATTAATCGAATAATTTTATGCGAGTGACAACCCTAATATATACATAAGTATATGAAAAGTATATCTAAATACATATTAAGTAGTATTTACTAAAGCTTTAGGTTCATATAGAAGATTTGCTTAAAAAAATAGTTATAATATGTAGAAAACTGAAAGAAAAAGAGATAAGAAATGACAACTTCTTATGTAATGTGGCAAAGTGAATGTTGGTCTTAAGCTACAATACAAATATGAACTTTGGTGCTAATGACTGCCTAGAAACGTATATGTATCACACATAATAGTACCCAGCAAAACTTTGGTAATGGCTGCGATAAAGTAATGCATAACATTGTAATGCATACTCCTTATCTGTATCATTATTTTTCAGCAAAAAGGAATGAGTTACCTATAATGGGTTACATAATGCATTAATTTGTAATTAATACTGCCTACGTTTAGCATTATGTCGAAACATAGAGAGTAATGAGTTACCAATAGTTGGTTGAATAATACATTACATTGTAATGTATACTCCTTACTATCAACATTATTTTGAAACATAAAATAATGAGTTACCAATAATTGGACACTCATAGGTAACCTTGTAATGATGCATCATTACATTTACATGCAGAACACAAAATAATGACTTACCAATCATCAATTACATAATGCATGAAATATAAACGTAAAGTAATAAATAAATTATCTTTTTGAAAATCTATTTATAGACACATTACTTTACATTTTACTCTACTAGTTATTTATTATTATTTTTACACCTTATGTTGTATTATAGCTGTTAACTTCAATAAAAAATTAAAAAAATTTACGAAAGTCATAAATTAACTCAATCTAATAAAAAAATTCTCTATCTAATAAAAATTTTTTTACACGTATGTACATTTCTTTTAAAATGCAAAATCTTCTGTATTCCACATAATTGCCAATAATACAAAATTTTGAAAATATATTATACGTGAGATTCAGTAATTGCTTTAAAAATATATTGTAATACAATGAATTTTAAAAGCACTTCTAATTAGCTAAGTTAACACTTTTTATGCTCTAATGGAAAGTTCTGTTTTTCTCCATAAGAAAATATAATTTTTAAATTATTTTATTGTTTAATAAATTTAATTTTTTTTTGGATTATTTAAAAAAAAAAAAAAAAAAAGATAGAGGATATTAAATATAAGCCCTCCATATGTAATTATACAGGGTGTCTGGTAGCAGATTTATATTTTCAAACTTAAATAAAAAAAGTAATAATTGACACAAAGTTTTATTTAGAGCATTGAACGATAAAATGGAAATGCGGATTTTATTTTTTAAAGAGTATGTCATCCAGATGTCTTCCGTAGAGTTAAACACACTGTTCAAAACAGAGCCTTGTGTTCTGCTCCACACTCTGCAGTAAACTTGGTTCAGTTGAGCTGATTTCTCGACGAATATTTTCCTTTAAACAAGAGATTGGGGATTGTCATTATAAACCCTCTCTGTGAGGTAGCGCCATAAAAAAAAAATCCATTAGATACACTCGGTCCATCACGTATTCGCCGAATACCGAACTTTGAACAAAATTGTCGACGAGCAATTACGTAAAAAATCATTACTCTTTAAAAATGTCTCCACAGCGAGAGCGCGATGCTCACTCGAGCACTGCGACATCGTGACTGAAAAATCCGCACACTCTATAATTCCAACGGCGCCACCCTACCTCCGCACCGTTTATTACTTTTTGAAATAATCGTATTTAAAAATATAAATTTGCCACCAGACACCCTGTATTTATAATACACCAGCAAAATGTTATTCCATAATTGGTCTCTTGAATTAATTAAGTAATCATTTAAATTTTACACAATAAGAGATTAGTTATCACACACACTAAAAAACAGTTAACATTTTTTAAAAAATGTTTGTCATATTAGAAAAAATAGCAAAAATCATTTGTAATTATAGTTATGCAACGCAGTGTATCTTATATAGTTTAAAAGTAATAGTCCTTTTATAACGATACCTTAGTCAAGTTTCAAAGTTCTTTCAAATTTTCATGTTGTCATATTTCGGAAACTGAAAGGGCTTGGAATTTTAAATTTACATTTCGTCGATTTCTTGTCGAGTACGACACTTGTGGTAAATTTCATTGAAATCGAAGATGGTTAATCCAAATTGGGATTCAACTGACATGTTTTCACTCAAATTTGTTATACAAATTTGCTATATCTCGAAAACTAAATGGTATTGAATAAAATAATACTAATACGAATATGATGTCAAGCATAAGGATATACTCATTTTAACAATTTTTTTTTTCGTACTTAATTTAGTAAAATTGTTTGTTAACTTAACAAAAGAAAAAAAGTATTAATTTCTCAATAATTTGTAATTGAACATAAATTAATACAGCTTTGCTTAAATTTACTGAAACTATTTCCATGATTTAATAACCATTTAAAATATGTTTATTGACTTCTTTGAGTGTAATTCGTATTAATCATTAAAAAACATACATTTATTTAATATGTCATAATAGTAAATGATTTTATAACGATGTGTTTTAGTTTTTCTAAACATTGTATACAGTGTATTTTCCATTAAATTTAAATGGTTTCAAATTAATAGTTTTGAAATTACCTCAACCATAGGCAATTACTATAAATTTGCTACTTAAAGACTCTTCACATTGTTTTACTACGTTTAATTGAAACTCGCTTTTTTTTTTTTGAATATTCCTTCAATGTGTTTTAGATTTTTTAATAGACCTCTTTATGTTCTTGATATAGGTTTTTATTTTAAAAATAGATCAATCGTTGGTTGTTAAAGTAATGAATAGTCTCGCTGTTCTCACAAGATTAATGTGTTTGCAGTATAATCATTAACCCTCAAACCGGCCTAAGTTTATTTGCAATGAAATTTTTGGCAATTGTTCTTTACGATAAATAAAAAAAATATTCTTCTACCAAATTTTTTTTCATTACTTATTTTAGACGATATTGGCCAAAATAGCTTAAAAACTAATCCATAAAAATAATTAACTTTAGGCATAAATCATTTCTCTTAAGCCCGTATGACACTGTATAGTTTTTGTATTGACAATCTAAATTAAAGCAGTACAAATATATTGTTACTCAATTTTTTAACTAGTGTAAAGAGTACAAACACATAGTGCCAAATTGTAGTAAATGTCAAAACAAATACTTTTGTTATCGATAAATCAGCGAAAAATTGGGATATCTGTCAAAAGTGCAAACGAAAATTTTGAACTTTATCTTGACATTTCTCACAGGCAAATAAGTTTGTTGTCAGTTTCTTTTTGGAACTGTCAGTTTAAAAAAAAAAAACAAAACTGTTTGTTTACAAATTGTATATATGTTTCATTCGCACATTAATGTTGTTTCTTTCTCCCAATACATCTTGAAACTATACAAAAACTATACAGTGTCATAACAGCTTTACCAAGATATAACTGCAGTCCAAAAATTACAATTTTTCTGTTTTTAGTAAAGAAGATATCGCACACCTAGTTTTGTACTCAACTCAAAATTTTTAATTTTTCAGAAATCGAAAAAAAATATTAGCAACTTCATACCAATTGAAACATAAAGAAAGACATAACTGTTTTTTAGCAACAGTTAACAACAACAAAATACACTGATATTTTTATTTTTATAGATAAACAAGTATATTCTGCATAGTTTAAGCATAAAAAACCGAAAAATTAAAATTTTGAGTTGAGTCACTTTTGAACTGGGTGTGCGATATGTCGATTTTCGTTTTTCAAAAAAAAAAAGGCGACATTAAGCTAAAACGCAGTTTAACTTCAAGATATATTGATGAAATTTGAAGGCTTTGTTAATAATACATAATATAATCTTTCTGCCAAATTTCATAAAAATCCGTCAATACGTTTTTAAGTTAAGACGATGTCCTTTACAGGTATCCTTTTGGTATCCTGTATGTCCTCATAGCAAAGTTATACCCTTTTTTTTAAAGTTTAAGCTTCAATCTTACTCTTTCTGTTAAGTGTTAATGGTTTCCCGTCAACATGAATATATTTTCAAGAATTTTGAAAATTGTGTTAATTGCAAAATATTTATTTTTTGAAATTTTAATTTTAACGCTTACTTTCCAAAATATTTTTTAAATTTGGCTTTCTATCAAAATAGATTCCCGGTGACGACAACATCAATTTAGAAAAATAATATGTATGAGTTTTCTATCACTTATATGTATCGCTGCGCCCACCTTCGGTGTTCCCATAGCACTTAGCCCCACTGAAGTAAAATAATGAATCATAAATTCGTCAACTCTACATCAGGTGGCTAGCAACAACTGTTCTAAGACTTATCTACTCGCGCAATTACAGTGTTGCCATGTTTGAAGCCCTTCATCTTTCACCACCTTTCATCTCTCCACTATCCCCTTTCCAAAGAAAGCAACACATTAATTAATAGGAAGAATTTACTGTGTTGCTTCTCTTAAAAAAAAAAAAAAAAAAAAAAAAACACCGCCTGGAGGCGGGCTTTCCGGTTAGAGGGCTAATTTGGTGATATTTATCCAGCAAAACTTAATTGTTAACTGAAGTGTCAATACTTTAGAAATAATTAGCCAATAGGTATTTTTTTACATTATTTTGGTCAGGCTATGACAAGTTTGTAGGGATAATTGCTATTAGCAAAAACATAGGACATAAGCCTACGTTATAGAATACCGATCGATTCGCAAGACGATTTTGCAATGTTCTTGTTCGCAAATAAAGATAATCTTACAATGATTAACTATATAATAATTTTTGAGTTGAAAATACGTTTGCTGTTGTTCACACTCCCTGAAGAGGTCATTCAATGAATGACGAAATATCGAAAATATGTAAAATAATAAACATAATTTATAAATAAAAAATTAAAGAGACTCCGAGCTCAATTATTAAATAAAATCATATATTTCAAATGTCGATATATATTCTATAAAAAATCGTCCCTACAATTTCCGGCTCCGAAAATGATTATGGTTTTCCTACGCTACATTCAAAGGAAAAGCTTCATCATATTTATGAAACAATTACATCATGAGATCCATGATATATCACAAATGAAATTGACCAAGTGTCTTCAAAATTCATTAATCCATGGATGCCATAACACATTCAATATTCAATTTAATTTAAATTTTAGAAAAATCGCGATTTTTTACGGTTCTAATTTTTAAAAAAATTCAAAAATCGAAAAAGTATGTAATTTTGATGAAAGTTGATATTGGATTTTGCTGATTCAAAAAGCAATCGGTTTATATGGTTATCGTTTTTCACACTTACGTATGTAATGAAATAATACATATTAAATAAAATTTTTTATGTAAACCTTAATTTCGCTTTTTCTGTAATGCAAATATCATCTAATTTTCTCGATTTTTTGAAACAAAACGTTTTCCAAACTTTAACTTTTTGTATAATTTGTAATTTGTTCTATTTTCAGCAGGCTTTTTTAAACAGCCAACAAAACAATTTTTTAAAATAAATAAAACGCCATAAAGAATCTTCAATTTTGAAATTTTCATTCCAGATTCGAAATCAGCGATCCCAAATCGTTTAAACACAATTGATTAGATTTTGATGTAATCAAAACTTTATATTTATGGCATCCAGTTTAGATCCTCCATATTGAATTTTAGATCACCATTGACACACTGCTCCGTTATCAACCCAGTGCTTTTAAAAGCGCTATATCTTTTTACCTGATATAGATATTTAAATGGTTTAAAATAATTCAATTGAAGTGTCGCTGGTATTCGTCCATTGAAACTTTTAATTTTTCATAAAAAATGTCAAAATTTTTGGTGCAAAAAGTGCTCTACTTTAGAAGAAAAGATGAAAGATAAACATGTCGCTGTTAAAGGAAAAGACCTAAGCTTTCTAAAAAATATCCCATTTTGTAAAAAAAATAAATTTTTTTTTTATTTTTAAAAATTTTTTTTTTTAAGATTGAAAAAAGCTATCGAAAACATTTTGGACAAAACTTTCTAATTTATATATGCAATTATTAGTAACCGAAGAAGGGATGTTTGATGAAAATGTCAAAATTCAACACGACACAACTCCTTGACCGATTCCGCGGACAATTTGTCACATAACCACTACCCAATAGGACTTAACTTGGGAAGTTTCATCCGGATCCTAAGACATAGGCTTCAAAAGTTCGGTCACTTGAGATGAATATGAAAGCGGAATTTTTTTATTTTCGATTTTTATCAATTGTTATTGAGATTATTGTAGGATTAGGTCCAAAAGTTATGTGGTGCGAATTTGAGAAAAATCGGAAAGCATTAACCCGTGGCACCTTTCGACCAAAGTTCTCGATATTGGAAAATTTTTCTCTTGACATGCAGGGCACGAATATTTTTAAATTGAACTCGGGCTAACGGTTTTCGAGATATTGCGATATGATTTTTACAATAAATAGATACTACTTTAAATGGATACTTACTATAGAACACTTAGTTATTTGACCTTCACAATTCCTTCATCTTCAATATTTTTATAAAGCTATTTCATTTTATAAAAATTTTCAAAATATGTAATTTTTAGAAAACTTTAATGTTTGAATTTTAATTAAACTTTATTGATTTGAGAAAAATCTTTTCAATTACACACCGCTACATAATTGTCCCTAAAATCGACTATTGATCCTAAATATTTTGGCCAAGCTGATTGTAATTGAATACCCAGCTTTTCTGCCAATGGGCCAGATTTTTCGAAAAATTTAATGTTGTAACGCAGATTTTTATACATAAAATTTTAAAAATAAAATATTTTTTGTTAGTTTTTTATGACAAATACACATAAGATTTTCAAGAACATTCATAAAAAAATTGCGCATAAGTGAATAAACTGGGTACTCTATTAAAATCAGCGTGGTCAAAATATTTCACATCAATGTTCAAATGGTTTAAAATCAAATGGTCGGCACTCTTGTTTAATTGTTCGTGTTATTTTTATGCCTATGCGCTGTATATTAGATCACCCATTTAGAACTTTAGAATGGCAATATACCTATATGAGCAAACTAATAACGATATTGAAATTCTACTGAGGACTACCTGGGGTAACGTGAAATCTTAATATATAATACCACCATGTCTTCGTACTTAATTCTTTTTTCTTAAAAAGTAAAAAATATAAGTTATGTTTTATTCGCATATAGCTTTCATGTAACACTAACAAAACAAAAAGTCAATGAACTTTTTTCCAATGTAAATTTCCACTTTTCGTAGTAATAAACGGGAAAACAAACAAACAACCAAATCCTTTAAAATTTTATGAATCACTTTCATAAGCACAAAACAGCGCTAATAAAGTTTTTGCTTTAATATCCTTTAATATAATAACAACAATAAAATAAAACCAAAAAGTTGAACATATTTGCTAAAGGGCAATATAGAATTTAGGGATACCCTTTGGTTAGTAACTGATTGATAAAAACTGACTTTTTTTTTAGAATTTTTACTATTGTAAAAGTATATATTTTTTTTTATAGAAATGTCCGAGTAATAAAAATATATATGGTCTTATGTTTGTTCATCTTAAAATATATTATAATATATGATTGTATATGGTGCATGCATAACCATATCCCCGGGTAAGCATTTTAATATGGAGTCTAAGAAAATTATATCTCATTTAATAAATTCCCATATATAAGCACATACAAATTTATCCGAAAAATGGGTCATCTACATGTATCTAATTATATCAAATTACATACATTTTGATACAATTTTATCCGCGGTTTGTCCATATCCGGGACATTAAATTATATCTAATTAGATATAAATATATCTGAATTTATAAAATTTTAGGTATGCTTTTAGTAACTTGAAAGTATTTAAGTTTAAAACCGAAATTTCTAGAAATCATCAATTTTAAAGACCAAAATTTTTTTAAATGAAACAACGAAATGATTAAAAATTATCAAGAACAAATTTAGTCTTTCAAAAATATATAATTAAGCGGTATTGTTTCATAAAATGTACACATTTTTTTATTTGAAATAATATAAAATATAATAAATATAAATAAATATAAAATAAATCACGCAAATAATTTCGTTATAAAATTAATATGGTTATATGTGAAGCAATATATAATAAAGCAGATAACATGATTTGATATTGAACTTTAATAAAATATGTATGGCGTTATATATAAAGCTATATAAAAGGAAAATATTTTCAGTAACAAAATAATATTTTCAGTATTAAACTATATATGAAGTTTATATGTGAAGTTTAATAAAACTTAGCATGTGACCATATATAATCATACCAATCACTACATACATTTGAATTATTATTATAAAGCTTTTGTAGTTATATATGGAGTAAGATTTAAAGACATATAGTAATATTAAGTACAATATAAAAAATCTGTCGAGAAGAATAATAAGAAATGATGTATTTGCATATAATAATGTTAGCCGTAATGTGACTCCATTCAAAGCAAGATATGACTTATTCATATTATATATGACTAGATATAACTATTTTTACCCGGGTGTATATATGTTTATATATTTATATTATAAAATTATACAGTAATCACATATGCTATATCGTCGATACTCTGACGTGACCTCGTAACTCAAAAAGCACTACTTTACAGGAGAGACAAAAACACTTTATTAGAAAATCGAATAAGAAACTTTTGATTATTTGTTGTAAATTTTAAAGTTTTATTAACTTCTTATAGATATATATGTTAATTATGCTTAAGAAATTATTTTAAGTTTAAGTTTTTGGTTAAATGCTGAGATACGAGTTTACGATCCGCTAAGTTTCAAATAAAATGTCAGTTACGAGGTCTTACATGTATAAATAAATTCAGTATTTTATTTAAAAACATTTATTATGTTTTCTAAGATCATATTTTAATAACTTAAACCGTGGGATTTATTTCAAACTTTTTTTTTATTCATATTCACACAGAATTCAACATCTTGAGCTGACTGATATATATTTTCCAAACACAATTTTGCAGTATTCTTTCTGCAATAATGAAATTCAAGTTTTGGCAAATCAGTCAAGTACTTTCGTACATGTGCTTTCTTTAATATATCTTTTTTACAGTTTTTTCGTGTATTTTTCAGTTTGGACTTTTTTAAAATCCCAGTATCGTTATTTTTCTTGACCCAATTTAATACTTGCCACTCACCAATGCCAATTGTGTTTAAAAATTTTTTTTACATACTAGTAACCTCTGATTATTTATAAGTAAATGATATTTTAGACTACAGCTTCGCCGAGATTCAGAATTATTATCAGATCGAGATATTGTTTCCTTCTTTACTAATGAAACAACGTATTGTCGTCTGTGATCCCAGTTCAGATCATTCCAAATAGATTTGAAACATTTTTCCCTCATGCCTTCTGTAATTTCATTACATTTTTTATTTACGCTCTTTTCAAATTTTTTGGAATTACAACCTGGTTTTATTTTTCGAGCGCTTCTTAGTAATAATTGTTGATCACTGTCTTTTTTTTTGCTCACACTATAATATGACTGACCTGTTTCCCGTGCCTTTTTCACTTTACTTCTTTCCCAATTCATCTAAAACTGTTTTTTTAGGGTGATGTGGAACATCCTTTCCATTTGATGCTATATTCGTATTTAAACTTTCAGAAGATTTACCAGAAGTTTGCAACTCTAGCAAAGAAGTTGATTTGTCGAAATCCTCAACCAATAAACCTGTCGTTTCATCCAAACGCATATTAATAAATTCAGTTTCGTTATTATCATAATCATCATCCGTATTTTCAATTGCTCCAGATTTAATTGGCCCCAGTTGACCAGTTTTTTCATCAAGAATATATGATTGATGATTTATAGTGTCCGATCGAACAGTTTGGCCAGAAAATGCATTTGGTCTGTATTCGGTATTTTAAAGCATTATGGACACATTTGGCGGATGGAAATATGTTTATTGGACTGATTAGATGCTATTTTAAGTGTCAAATTTGAAGAAAAGTCTGTAGTTAACCAATAAATTCACTGTTTGGCCTCAGAAAATTCGGCCAAATCGAAAATAGTTCGGCGGCCGAACTTTTAACTTTATAGCTAAACTTCGGCTTTTCTCTTAAATTTTATACACAAAATCGTATTAAATCGGCTCAACAAACATGTTTCCAGTACCAAAATTTGTCATCATTGCCTCTAGATATCAAAAACCGACAAAATATAGTTTTTTGGCCCAACTGTTCGGTCGGACACTAATGATTTATATAATTTGATGTACAAATTATTCGAACTTCAAATGCATCATTAATTTTTGCAGTGGGTAAATTGTAGGTAATTCCAGATCATTAGATGTATTCTCTCCTATCTGAGTATTATTCCATTCCTTTTGTTTACATTGACTGTCACCTACCAGCACATATGACGACGTTTTAGGTGGTGCAAGTTCTTTTACTTTTGGTAATTTTTCAATCATTCGTTTTTTTGGTGTCATTTTCTGAAAAAATTTAGTGATTCTAAATAAATTAAAAATATGTTATAACGAGTAAGTGAGGTAAGAAATTACATCAATTAAATAATTTATCTTACCAGATATTCAAATCTTAAATCGTATTGAATATTGAAAAAATTATACAAGGCACTTTATTTATGAATTCTTTTATAGAACACAAAGAAAGGTTGTATAACTTTCTCCACAGAAAATAAAATAACAATTGAGATTTGCTGGTTCGTCAAAAATGCTTATGTATGGTCTACTCACATTCACTTTTGTCTTAATAGGGGATTCCCAAAACTAAGAAATATTAAATCTAAACGATTTAACTTGAGTAAGGAATGTTCACATTTTAGTGTTTTCTAACCTGTGCACTGTAGAAATATTGCACAAAAATATTGAAAAAAAATTGTTGTATATTGAAGAAATATTGCACAAAATGACAAATAGGTTTTTATAAAGTAATATTTTAAGTTATCTAGTATCCCAGTAAAAAATTTTCGTGTTTTTAGAAGCAGGATAAAACAAATGCGCTGAAGTAAGTGCTTACTAGTATGTTGTTCGTATAAAAATAAACAAACAATTTTGTTGAGCTTACTGTTTTCCCTTACAATGATGCAGGTTGTAAGCAGCTTACGTTAATCCCTTACTAGGATGCAGGTTGTAATGCAGAAAGTTTCATGTCGTGGATTACAAACGATCTGAACCGGTTTTCCCGAGTGATTTCTGATTGTGTTTGGTGTTTTCGAGTATGTTAAAAAAAATAATTAGTCATTTCACTGTTCCTGAAGAGCTACCACGTGGAGCGGGAAAAAAATAAAATTATTATATTATGTCTAAAATTAATGTCTGTAGAACTTTATGTAAAATAAATTATACATTATTTATATTATTACTTTTAATCGTAATAATGGAGACATAAAATATGATTTTACTGAAAGCCATGAAATCACAGCTTTTTGTAAGCGCTAAAACCCGCGCTTATTTTGCCAAAAAGTAATGCTTCCAAGTGGGAATTCGCCATATAAAAATCATGGCATATGTAAGCAGGTTTGTAAGGGATTCCTTTTGGCTTACTCCCTTACAAACCTGCTTGCAGGTAAGCAGCGTTTTTTACTGGGATACATCCAGAGTACGTGAATGCATGACATGAGTTACGGGGTTTTTAAAATTAGACGCTTGAGATACGAGGTTCTGTTTTTTTAAATAAATAATAAACGGGTGGGCAATTTTAATTTAAATTTTACACAGTTGTGTAGAAACATATTCCGAATATTAATCCGGGTTAAACTCAAAACCTTCAAATATTGAGTTACGAGGTTACTTCAGAGTACCGACGATATATACCTAAATAACATATGGTAAAACTATTGTCATATATAATAAAACTTTCTAATATATAACATTATATGTAATTATATATGGTGACATATAAGCTATATAATTAAAGATATAATAAAACAAACGGTCTTATAAAAAATAGTTTTGTGTGTGATATAAGATATGCTTATATATGGTGCATTTGTATAACGCAACATAAGACATACATTATATGATGTAATATATAATGACATTATATGATAAAATATATCATTATGTAAGATTCCATATATGACAAAAGACTAACAATTTAGTTTGTGATATGATTATATATGGTTCAACATAATCGATATTTTCTAGGCGTATAAGATATGAACCCATACATAATTATGTATTCGTCATATGACTGAATTATTATTCTTAATTTTTTTTTTAATATTATTAATTTGTAAAAAAAGTGAAAGAAACTGGCATCCTCATCGATAAACCAAAGCGTGAAAAGCCAAAAACAGTGCGTACACCCGAGAATATTGCTGCTGTGGCAGAAAGTGTGCGTGAAGCGCCGTCAACATCAATTCACCGTCGTTCTCAACAATTGAACATTTCGGAGACATCATTGAGACGAATTTTGCATAAAGACCATACAAAGTCCAATTGGTTCAGGTGTTCAAAAAAAAAGTTATTTGGCGGACCCTTTATATTAATATCAAAATATATATCGATTGATATTGCCGTAGATTTGGCATTACTACATATGGTATGTAGTAATTAGAGTGATTACATATATAATTTTATATCGCTAAATACAGTGTGACGTAGAATAACATATGGTATTATATTGTGTAAAATTAAGTTTTGTAAAATTTTAAATAGCGGTAGTATTTTTAAATAAGTTTTGGGAATAAGTTAGAAATTTTTGCTTTAGAACTTGCAATAACTATAAATTAAATTGTTATTGTTGTTGTTGTTGCAAAGAATTTTAAGTAAAATGATAAATATCGCAAAAATTTTAATTTCAACTTGAATATATGCATTATCGCTTAACATTTAAAAAGAGGTTATAATAATTTAATAATTTATAATTTCTTTAACTACAAATTAACATGTACAATATCAATTGCAAATTTTTCGCATTTCAAAAAAAAAAACATTAATTTATTTGTAGTTTTCTTGATTTCATTGAAATGTTAAATAAAATGTGTGTGTTTGTCATAGATTTACCATATTTACAAGTTATATGCGAGTTTTTATGAAAAGACCTAATAATAATGCTTTTTTTTTTTTTTTTTTTTTATTAAGTAATAATCATATAATTACAAATTATATACTATTACCCTAACCGAGCACTAGCTACTATGGCTTTCGGCGCTTTGTATCGAAAACAGACCAGTTCCTCTGATGGGAATCGAACCCACGACCCCCGCACTGATAAGCCAGCACGTTACCAACTAGCCTACCGGGCTATGCTTTTTTTTTTTTAAATGGAAAGAAACCATAAGATTATTATATTTAAAATAATATATAGACCATTCTATTATACTAATTTAGATGTCCAAATACATAATTTGATATAATAGGATGAGGACAAAATTCGGACAAAACTGTGTCATATCACTTCTAATTTTATCTTAACTAATCTGATATGATCAATTAGCCGTAATTTGCTACAATTTAATCTGGCAATTTTTCGGATGAAATTATATATAGTTCATATTAAATAAGACGCAATTATATAAAGTTCCATATTAGTTTTTATAAGCGGGTTATTAAAAATTAAATATTTTATGTGATCTAAGTAAATCCAATTAAATCTCAAAATATATAACTCGTTAAACTAAAAATAACATCTATTTTTGGATCTAATTATATCCAATTTTATCTGAGTTAATTGTAAGGGATGTTTTGGGATCTCAATTAATATCAAATTGAATACCCCAATTTTGTTATCCAGCAATATATTTAAAGGATCTAATTGGATATTACTGGAATCCCCAATTTTGAGAAAAACTTGCATAAGAATAAATATCGAGCTATATCAAATAAGATATGCTTAAAAATAAAAATTTTTTAATCTGGATTTAATAGGCCTTATTTTTAAATTTCTTTTCAAGTTGTAGCCCAGACATAGTGTAAATTATACGTAGTGTTACCCTTAGCGGTTTTCTTTAAACATTCAAGGATACACAAAACTTTGAAATCGTGGAAGCAGCAACAAAAACTATTTATAATTTAACAACAAATGCAATTATGTATAACTATACAAACAAATGCAGTAGCAACAACAGATACAATAAAATTGGCTGCTATTAGAGTAATAATAATAACAACACAACAATAACCCACACAAAACACCAGCACAAATACAAACCCAACATTATAACCAAAAACACAAACGGGAAACGGAAATATAATGCAGTGTTTTCAGAGCACAATTTATTTTATGCATACATATTGGGATGTCCCTTAAAAAACGCTTTGTTGATTTCCTTTCTACACCCCCCAGTTTTATGGGACATTTTTAAAAAAGTGTAATATTATTAAAAAGTTTCAGAAATTCGAATTTTTAAAAATTTAAATTTTTAACTTCATTTACGATATTAGTTTTAGATATTGAAAATTATTCAGATATGAAATGCTGACTTCATCAGATATCAAAAATCAACTTTGGATTGGAATGATAAATGACCCACGAATTTGATAAAAATGCAAAATCGTATTTTTTAAAATTAATTTTAAAGACTTTTTAAACTGCCCAATTTGGAGATGTCGACTGCTATTTTTATAATATAATAGTTTTAATTGTATAAAAAAAAAAAATTAATTGAAAGAATTATAGTTCGTGTTTGTGTGTGGAACGACTCCTTTCTAGGACATTTAAATAAAAAATAAACATCAACAAATAAACATCAACAAATTAGAATTTAAAATTTAAATACTTGTGTTTTTATTTAATAATTTTAATATTGATTCATGACCTTAAGCCGAAAAAATCCTAATCACAAAAAAATTAATTGTTTTTAAAAAAATTAAAAATATTTGAAAGTTTTTATCAAAAAATTTTCAGAAAACTTTCTCATTAATTTGATAAGCCTATAATTATCTTAGCTTGCATACAAAAAATATTTAACACTTAGTGGCCTGGGAACAAAAAGGACCCATAATTTATTATATGGCTACAAGATTGGAAAAGACTTTGAATTGACCAAAAAAAAATTTTTCATTTGATAAAAATAATTATTATATGTTATTTTATCAGCCAAATAACTTTTTTTTTTGAACTCCTGAACCAATTGGACTTTGTGTGGCGTCATACCAAGGTCTTTATGCAAAATTCGTCTCAATGATGTCTCCGAAATGTTCAATTGTTGAGAACGACGGTGAATTGATGTTGATGGCGCTTCACGCACACTGTCTGCCACAGCAGCAATATTCTCGGGTGTACGCACTGTTTTTGGCTTTTCACGCCTTGGTTTATCGATGAGGATGCCAGTTTCTTTCACTTCTTTCACAAGATAACGAACATACGGACCATATTCGTTCAGCGGAAGGATAAAACTAATTATCTGTCAAATCAGACATGAGCTAAGTGTTAGCATTCACGAAATAAGCACTAGTTGAAGAAAAAAAACGTTAGATGGCGGACCCTTTATATAAGGGTTAATATTATTTACACTTTTGATTAAAAAAGACCCAATATAAAATTTGCAGAATTACTACTTTTATATTTTGATTTTATTTGGATGTAGTATAAAGGATACTAAACTAAAGAACAAGCGAAATTCTTTATCATACCAATCTTACTTCTAAGGGTTAAAACGGTGTTTCGAATGTGGATACATTAACCCTATGTGTTCCAAATTACATAAAATAATTATTTTTATTAAGTATACATTTTTTATCAATTTAAAAGCTTTGCAATCTTGTAGTCATACTTAAAATTACGTTTCATTGTCCCCAAGCCACTAACGGTTAAATATTTTTTAAGCAAAAGTAAAGATAATTAGAGTCTAATCACATTTAAGAGATACGTTTCTTAAAATAATGCCAAATTTGATGAAAACATTGAAGTTTTGTTAAAATTGTCCTGAAAAGGAGTCGCTCTATTTATAATTTTTTAAATTTATTATTTTTCTTTAAATTCAAATATTATATTATAAAAAAGGCAACTCGACTCGACAACTACAAATTAAGCATTTCTAAAAAATCTTTTAAATTAATTTTTAAAAAAAAGCACGTTTTTGTATTTTTATCAAATTTGTGCATCATTTTTGATTCCAGGCTAAAGGGAGTTGATGATGAAGTCAAAAGTCCATATGAATTAAAAAACATTGGGAATTTTTAATACAAATACACTTTTTTTTAAATTACCTATTTTCCGCCGAAATTAGGCACGCGTTAACATTTTCCAAAAAAAAACATGACAAATATATTTTTAAGGGACATCCTAACATATACATATTTGTACACAAAATACATAAATAAAAAGGGGCAAACAGTTTTGCAATTTGTGAAAATTAATGATATGACAATTTTGACATATATCTAAATATAAAAACAATAATAATAATAATAAAAAAAAATAATAAATGCTAGAAAATTAAATAACAATATAATTGTAAACTCTAAATTTATGGAGCATAGATAACATACGACGGCGGTTCCAAAATTAGCCTACCTAAGAAAAAAAAAACACAAAAAATTTGGGAACAATTTTTTTTATTTCTCCATAGAATCTCCTACACAGAAAAAATTATCAACCTAAAATATCTAATTAAAGATTTTATTTGAATTTAATTGTTTCTAAACAAATATTTAATTGAATTAATATTTTAATTGACTTTTAAATATATAAATACATATTTTATTTTAGACGCAATTATCATATTATTTTTTCATACACTGTATGCATAAATAGATAATTTTCATTTGAAGTTAACAAACAAAACAAGCACACACACAAACAGACTCAGCATTGCAAAAAACACACATACCAACGTATAGATCACACGCTTTTTTTGTGAGTATAATAAAGTTATTTATAACTTGTTTTTCCTTCTTAATTTTAATAAAAAAATTAATTGATAGTATCATTGCCGTGATAGGTGCAAAATCAATTAAAATATTAATTGATTCAATAAAATTTTTAATTGAAACCCGTTTTTAGTTTTTTCTGTGTATCAGCTCGATAAACTTTTAACAGCGATATTCAATAGTTTCGATACACTGCTTATAGTAAAAACTGTCTGGCACCTCGACTTTACTGCGACGCAAAAACTCGACTTTATTGCGGTGAAATATTGCCAAACACTCCATTGAAACTTCTTGACGACGAAACATCTTTTCGGTCAATATTCCTATCATTTCATTCTGGCGTGGACACCACAATTGGTCTACCACTATGGTGTTCGTGCGGCCACGTTTAAACTCTGCCACCCGATATTTTTAGTCGTAAACGTAGCAGCAGATTCCCCCATAGAATCTATGAACGTTTACGTACAAACGTTTACATACAAACAAATAAAATCCCATATCAATCACGAAAACTAACTATTTAATAACTTTAATTGCTGAAATTCCGCCAATAACGAAAATTGCTAATTCAATTAGACATTGATAGTTCTTACATTGAATTATTTTTCAATTAAATAATACGAGTATCTCATTTGAGTCGAAATGATCAATTGATTGTATACCTTCAAAGAAAGCAAAAAACCATTGGATAAAGTCTTGTTGCCACACCAAATGATTTTTTATAGCTTTAATTTTATTACATTGAATTTAAACCGGCATGTAATTGTCATTTAGTTAACAGATTTATTTATATTTATGTAAACAAATTCACACAGAAATTAGTTTTTTTTTCTTTCTATTGAGTATTGCAAAAAAAAGTTTTGGATTTTTTTTTTTTGCAGAAATTATAACTTCTTTTAAAACCAGTGTAATTTTTTTTACAAATTTTAGTATTTTTTTGTTTAAAAAATGTTTACATTTTTATTAAACAAAACTTAATTTCAAAAATTACATTTATCAATTTCATGATAATGTCTTAGAAGAAATTAGTGTTTAGATTTAAACCACTGAAATAAAATTATTTAACTTAATAAAGTAATAAACCTAATGAGAATTAATAAAAACTATTTAAAATTAATCTAAAATATTAATTGGTAATACATAAACATTTATAAAAAAAACAACTACATACATACATAAATATTACAAAAAACAACAACAATATGTTGCGAGCGATAGTATTAAAAAATGGCAAGCAAGTTCCGAATTTGAGTAAATATTTAATTGATTCAATTAATTTTTAATTGACAGCTTTTAAAATTTTCAACAAATCAATTTAATTGAAAAAAGTAGAGAAATATTTTTGTCTGTGTAAAAATTCACTGAGATCGTTTATTTTTGATGGCTCCAAAAAAAAAAAACTAAACAACGTGGCGCCTTAAAACTTAAAACATATGTGACACAGGGTTGCCACTTTTCAACAAAGTAATTTTTTTCAAACTATTGCCGCCATCTAGTCATCAAGTAATTTTGGGACCGCCCTCGTAGATCTCAAAGTCTTTGACATATAATTCATGAGAATGTGTTGGAAATAAGTCGTATACATTTACAAAAAATATTTGAAAGTGAATGAAAAAATGTGTTTGTTGTTAAAAGAAGAATAGTTTCAGATCTATGTAATCTATGCTAGGAGAACCAATAGGTCTGTTCCTTTACTTACTACAATGTACTACTTTTACTGCAGCGGGAAATTTTCAATACAAAAAGTAAATAAGACTTTTCAATTGTAATAAAAGTTGTAACAATATCGAATAAACGAACACATTTAATAAAAAATGTCAAAGCACAGTAACTTATTTAAAATAGCAGCTTCAAATAATATTGTTTTAAAAATCAGGTTGAATTTGTATTTCTCTCTTACAATATTTTTTAGAAAATTACGCGTTTTAGGCATTTGGTCCAACAACGGTTAAAGATTTTTACTGAAAATACATCTCATATAAATTGTCATTAATAATTTTAATTAAGAACGACATTAGCCTTATCAAGATTCAATTCGAAACTTTAAATTTATTTTTTTGGGTCATTTTGGACCTTTGGTAAACATGGGTTAAATATAATACAAGTTTTATATATCTTGTGGATAATAAATAACGACTCTACTAAGAATTTTAAATTTAACAATTTTAATAAAAGCAAAAAATAAGAAAAATCTTTTTTCTTTGAAAACCGCTAAAATCAATTTGCCGTCCACTCTAATCGGGTGAACGGATTTCTATAATTTTTTTTTCGTTTTTTACAATATGTATCTAACACAGTCAAGTGAAGATATTGCTATATTATTACGATTCAATAATTAAATATTTAAAAAAACCTAAAAAAAATCCCCGTTTGAGAATAATGCAAATTTCATGGTGATTTTTTATTAAGTGGTTAATTTTTAATTAATTTTTTTTATTTTTTTTTTTATTAAAGGTTAATTATTTTAGCATTTTGGGTCAAATATTATATATAACAGGTGGCGCAAAAATAACCTTCCGATGTTTTTTGGCTGTAATTTAAAAATAAAATGAAAAACTTTGATTCTTCTTGTGGATTATTTTTATTTGGTATTTTAATTTTTTTTACATCAAGTCGAGAATATGATGTCATGTAAATGGCCGCCGCCACAGTTGATTGTCATTTGAGCCCTTTTTATGGCATTTTCCATCACTTTGGCCAAAACTTCCGGCGATAGGTCCTCACATTCTTGACGGATATTGTCTTTAAGAGCTGCAAGAGTCTGAGACTTGTTGACATAAACCCGCGACTTCAAAAAGCCCCACAAAAAGAAGTCTGGAGCGGTCAAATCAGGCGATCTTGCTGGCCAGTGCAAATCGCCAAAACGGGAGATTAGGCGCCCGGGAAATGCATCCTTCAGCATATCGGTTGTGGCACGTGCAGTGTGTGCCGTTGCACCGTCCTGTTGGAACCACATGTTTTCCAATCCCAATTCATCAAGTTGCGGCAAAAAGAACTCGTTGATCATTGCTCTGTAGCGCTCACCATTCACAGTAACCGTTTGGCCCGCGACGTCTTCGAAGAAAAAAGGTCCGATGACTTATCCAGCGAAAACAGCACACCATACAGTGACTTTGAGCGGGTGTAATGGCTATTCGTGGGTTACACGCGGATTTTCAGTGCCCCAGAAGCGTAAATTTTGCTTATTTACGTACCCGCTAAGATGGAAATGGGCCTCATCACTCATGATTATTTTTGATGAAAAATCATCTTCCTCTTGGTGGTGATTAAGGATGGCTTGAGCGTATGTTACACGCGATTGGCGGTCAGCAGCTAACAGCTGATGCACCGTCTGGACTTTGTACGCAAACATCTTCAAATTATGTACCAAAATTCGCTGTAAAGACCGTCGACTGATACCCATTTGCGTGGCACGTCGTCTGGTCGATGTCGACCGCGCTTCCATGACATCCTCGGCTACAGCAGCAATATTCTCTGCAGAACGGCTACTCCGGGGTCTGCCAAACCTGGCAGCATCTCGTGTTGTGCCAGTCTCTTCGAGGCGAGCGGCTAAACGTCGCAGTGTTTCACCAGTAGGCGTTGGACGGCCAGGAAATCTGCGACGAAATTCACTTTGTGCCAAAGTCACCGACCGATTATTGGTCAAATAAATAGTCACCAATATTCCGCGTTCTGGAGCAGTGTAGCGTAACATTGTTTATTAACGTGTATTTCCCATGTGTTTACTACACAAATGTCAAAACAGAACTGACATTAGGGGCCAATCGCAAAATTTATAGCATTTTCTGATAGGAGGATTACTTTTGCGCCACGTTGTACAATTTTTTGAATTTATTAATTTTACTAAACTTAACATTTAATTTTTTTTAATAAATATGTTCATTTTTTTCAAACACACAATTTTCAGGTTCAAAATGCAGGCAGAAGATATTGTCCAATCGGCACCAAATTTTACATCTAAATCTCTGTTATGATTACGCAACTTTTGCGGGGTGTAACGTTTCGATCGGAGAAACTTTTTGGAAAGTAATCCGCTCTATTGAACAGAATTTTTAAATTTGTTTGCTTCTTTTACACAACAAGAAATATAAAAACTCATACATTGTATTTTGAATGCAATTAAACGTATTAAACAAACTTATTAACTCTGAAATAACTTTTATTAAAATACAGTGAAGTTCGGTTATAATAACCACCGGTTATACGATTTTTCTATGCCCTATGCATTTACTAACACATTTTACAAAATAATGCGGTTATAACGAACATCGTCTATGCCGAACTTTTTATATAACGTACATATTTTTTGGACCCTTTTACGAATGTTCATTTGAAAATATTTCAAAATAACCAATTTTTTCGTAAAAATGTTTACATTTTACATAAGTTTTTGTAGTTTTGACAATAATTTCGTATTTTTATGCATGGATTATTATGAGTGTACATATGTTGACTCATCGTTTTTTATACAACTTTTTATACAACGAACAAATTTTTTGGATCCTTTTACGAATGTTCATTTTAAAAAACTTCAAAATGACCAATTTTTTCGTAAAAATGTTTACATTTTACATAAGTTTTGTAGTTTTGACAATAATTTCATATTTTTATGCATTGTAATATTATGAGTGTACATATTTTGACGCTTAAAATTAAAATTCTGATGCAAATCTTAAAAAACTTTAGCTTTTTAATTGAAAATTCACTAAAAAATAATGTAAAAACTGTATGAAAGGTTATTTAATAGCAGAATTTTTTTCACCACTACAAATAAAGATTTCAAAATTGAAAGAATTTAGGAAAATAATCAAGAAATTTTAATAATTTTTGAAAAAAAACTTTGCAACGCTTATAGCGAGCGAACACACGAATTGCGAACTCCACTTATATGTATTTTTATTATTATTTAAAAACATTTCATATTTCACTTGTTAACAGAAAATTGTAGACTACTTAAATTATTAACACTCGCATACAGAAAAAGATTTAAAAACATTTCCATACTAAGTTAAAATGCAATACATGAGTTCTTGTTTGTTCACACACAAAATAATAAGTTAGTTTAAATGCAGTGGAAGCTGTTGTTCAGAAAATAGTCCAAAGGCAGTTTTTTCGGCTGATAAATGACAATATTTTTAGTTAAAACTGTCAAAAAAATAAAACTGTACGTTGGTAGAATTGTTTATATAATATTAATGAAGTTTTGCATAGAAGTAATGAAGTTACACGTCTATTGAACTTTTCATTAAATTGATACAAATTATCATACAATTTTAAGAAAAATATCTTTTTATTTCTTCAAAGTTCTATTTACTCAATTAAGCAGTTTCATTGAAAAATGAGTTTGGTAAAAAATATGAAACTTTCCAATAATTTAATTTTCGTTGACAGTGGGAAGAAATGTTTCATTAGTAAATTTTCATTGTTTTTAGTCCACAAAAATTGTCTCTGCCCAGAGGGAATATTATTGGACGAGTTTTAAAGAAAATTGTCACTAAACTCACGAAGTTGTCTTCCTTACACAGTACAACATTTTTCAGCTGATTGATTCTGGACTCAATTCTGATAATTTTTTGAGAAAGTAGCCCCAAAAATAAGAACTTCCGCATCATTCGTTTGGTCTAGTTACATCAAATAAAATTTGAATAATTTTTTGAAGTTAGTAAGTATCGTATAGGGGAATTTGTCACGTCTTAGGCTCTTTTATTTGACATAACTCGAGAACCAATAGTCGGATTTTGCTGAAACAAACTTAGAAAAATCAAAAATTACAATTACTTTCATCTGTTCATATAACGTTTTGCTTTATAAGCAACAGTTTCGCAGTTATAAATAAATGTATGAAGAAAAAAAAATATTTTTTGCCTAAAAAATTTTAATTTTTTTTTTTTTTAATTCATAAAAAATCCAAAACGGTAAAAAGTGTCAAGTCCTATTACTTTCACGTAAAGTCACATACCCTATGAACAAAATGAGACATAAATCATGAAAATCGCTGAACGCGTTTCGCTTTTATTCAGAATTAAGTGAAGGTATGAATTTCAAAAATTTGCTCGAGATATGCAAAAAATTCTTTGGAAAAAACATTGATGACTTTTTTATGATTCTCAGAATTAAAAAAAAGTAATAAAAAAGTAAAACGTGACAAATTCCCCTATACGATACTCACTAACTTCAAAAAATTATTCAAATTTTATTTGATGTAACTTGACCAAACGAATGATGCGGAAGTTCTTATTTTTGGGGATACTTTCACAAAAAATTATCAGAATTGAGTCCCGAAATCATGTGTTGTACTGTGTTAAGTGAATGACAATTTTTCTTTATTTTTAAACTTCATGAAAAAGCTTCATAGTTTTTATGAAACTATTTTCAATAAATTTTTTTCATAGGTCATATGAAATTTTTAATAAATAAAAGAAAAGTTTTCATCAAATTTTATGAAAATCTGTAATAATTAATTTAATGAAAAGTTTCAATGTACGAATTCTAGTGACACTTCTTAGATCTAATGCAAAAATTCATTGATATAAAGCAGATAATTCTGTTAGTGTATATAGTTATTTTAATTATAATAAATTTGATATTTGGTTATCAGGCAAATGATTATGCTGTGAAATTAACATTTTTTTTTTCTGGGTTTAACTAGCATTGATTGTTGAGCGTAAACATAAAAACACTTCACACAAACATATTAATTAAACACATATTTATTATAAAACAAAAATAAGTTAAAATGATTGTATGAAACAATAAACAATACATTTTATGTTTGTAATATATAAATTTTTTTTTACTTTTTACATTTTTTTTTTTTACTTAAGTGGACAGTCGTTTGTGTAGTGAACAATACAGAGAAGTGTAAATTTTAATTATTGTTATGAATATGAAAATGAAAAACATAAAGTTATTCATTTGCATTCATACATATTCATATACACAATATGTATTACTCATACATACATATTTAACATTTAAAAAACTGTTTGTTGCTGCATATGAAGAGTATAATAATGAATCAAGTTAAATTCTTTGTTAGTAGTGATTTGTTATTAATAGGGCTCGGAACTACATGTAAATATATGTTTGTTGTTCCCAGCAAAACTTTGGTAATGGTTGCGATAAAGTAATGCATTACCTTGTAATGTGTACTGCTTACCTGTATCATTATTTTCCAACAAGAAGTAATGAGTTACCGATAATTGAACACTCATGGAGTACCTTGTAATGAGACCTCATTACATTTTACATTACTTCAAAACATAAAATAATGACTTACCGATCATCAATTGAATTATAAACGTAAAGTAATTATTAATATATATTTTTGAAAATCTTTTTATAGACACATTACTTTGTGATTTTTTGTAAGCATAATGGTAAGGTGTATATTTTTGATATCACGAACGAAAACACAAAGCACAACAACTCATCTACATTTTAAGCAATAAAATATTGTATGTATCGATAGCTCAGTTGGTAGAGTTCTCGCCTAACTAATTGTTAAATACGAGAGACCCCAGGTTCGAATCCCAGCATGACCAGGTATTTATTTAATAAAAAAAAAGTTATTTATTTAATTAAAAAAAAAATATCTGTAAAAAAAAATTTTTATGCATTTTTTTATGAAAATCTATTTATAGACACATTACTTTTTAACACTATGTAACCATATAAGTAACCAGTTACTTTACCCCCTACAAGGTAATGAGTTAGTTTGAGGCTCATCGCCTGTATAATTCATCAGTGAAGTAACGTGTAAAGTAATGCATGAAGCCCTATGGCGATACATTACTTTACCCATGATTTGGTAATGTATGGTTTTGCTGGGTTGTTAGCTGGAGAACAATATTAACCAAATATCTTTGCGCATCAACAAATTTGCAAAAAAAAAAATGGCATTGATTTGTTAATGCATATTTTTGCATATTTTGCTACAATATAAATGTATATTTTTCATATTTTGCTTTAAAGGCATATTTTGTAATTTTTTGTTGCATATTTTGCTTAAAATTGTAAGTACATATTTTAAGATTTTAAATTTATATATGTTATGTACATAAAACACAAATACAAATTCATTTCCTTCCGAGCCCTAGTTATTAATATTTATTTATAATACAGGACGGATTCTGTCTCAATTACACCACTTTTTCTCAAAAATTTGGAATTTTATATTCAAATAAAAAATAATAAAAAATACCAACAAACAACATACACAAATATTTCACCAATGAATTGCCAATACAAAAATCTGGATGTTCTCATATTATGATCCTAATGATCATAAAAATCATTCTGATCATATTATAATATGATCATTAAGATCGAGTAATGATTGCTACGTATTTCAATCATAACATAATTTTCTTTTCTCTGCGTGTAGCTTTTTTTCTAAGATTACTAAACTTAAATATTAGTGAGTAATTCCCAAAACTAGACGAGTTTTTCGCAGATTGACCCCGACTATTTCACGCATTTAAAAGACAAATTAAAAAAAAATTTTCTCATCGGGTAATAGTTACCTGTTCCAAGTATGATTTTTATAGAAAAAACTTTTAAAAATGTGTTTAAGTTCAGAAAGAGTCCTTCGTATTTAACTATATCTCATACATTGTTAGCATTTTTAAAAAACGATTTATGCAAATTAGAGTCCTTTATTACCCGACTATTAATATTTATATATTGCCTATGTTTTTTCATCTTAAAATCTATTATAAATAGATATTGTATAAGCTGTAATGTATAGCCATATATTATATATTCCTTATATAGAAACATGTATAACGATATATTTTAATATATCGACCTTTGTAAAGTAAGATATTAAGCCTATATGCTATACATAATAATATATAATAGACCTATTGTCATATACACTAATACATTTTCATATACATATATGTAATCACATATATAAGCTACATATATATGTCACCATAAAATATTTATTTTGTGATTATATATGATGCCATATGTATAATACAACTAACTAAATAATTATATATGATGACAAATGATATATGATAATTTCTCGAGTAAAAATGTACATATGATCTTATGTTTTTTCATCTTAAAATATATTATAATATGTGCTTATTTATGGTGTCATTCATGGCCACATCTTATTTTACGATATATTACTATATATTTATCTATAAAATCAGATATTAAGCATATATGCTATACATAATTAGATATGGCAGATCTATTGTCATATAAAATAATACATTCTCATATATAACAATATATAATCATATATGGAGACAAATAAGCTATATAATTTAAGATATAATAATATATAATGTCTTATAAAAAATATATTTGTGTGTGGTATGAGATATGATTATAGATGGTGACATATGCATAATCAAATTCAAGATATAATTATATATGAAATTAAATTATGTAAGATATAATTATGTAAGACTCCATATATGTATGAGACAAGGTTAACAATATAATTTGATATATGATTATATAAGGTCCAACATCATTAATATTTTTTATGAATATAAGACATAACTATATATTGTTATAAATTATACCATACATAATTATATATACGTAGATCAATATCAAAATATTTTATTCGAGACACCAAAAATTGCTTAACTTTTTTAATATAACTAGATCCAATTATATCTAAATAGATCCCATGGGATATTTTAGCATATATCAGTATCATTACATATTATTGGATCCGCCAGTTTTGAGATCAATTTTGATCTAATTTAATCCAGTATATTACTGGCGATATAGTTGGATATTAGTGGAAAACACCAATTTTTAGATTTACTTGAATAAGACTAAATATCGATATATATAAAATGATATATGATTTTATAGTTGAGATGTATTTTTTTTTGATCGGGTAGTAAAAAAGTAGGCGTTAAGAATATAGTTGTTTAAAATTTAATTAAAAAAATATTTGTACTAAAAATAGAAAACATTAAAATGAGCACAAAAATATAAATCAAAGTAAATCTATTTAAAAATACAAAAATTATTATGTAAAAAATAAGGAAACAAAACTAATAAAAGAAAAGATTTGGCAGAAAAATCTGTTAAACACTTTCCATTTCAGTGAAACTATTTTTTGTTGTTGTTTTCGCTTAAATCAGCTATTTAGCTAAAGTTAATAAGTATTTCATTTTACCACAAAAACAAATTTTATTCGTATTTGAACTAATTTTACGACCTGACTCTGTCAGATTCATAAAGACATTTTTAGCAGAAAATTTCTGTTAATTTAGCTTAAAATTCTTTTGATTTAAATAAATTCTGTTTAATTTAACTACTACTGTCAACTCAAATTTAGTTCTTATAAAATTTAGGTCACCTAAATTTAGCAGGCTATGATTGTTCTGGAACAAATTCTGGTACTATTTTCCGTTGTCGTAACTAAGTTTTCAACTATTTGTTCGGGCTTTTTTATGAGTGCAGGTATAAAAAATTTCCAGTCATTTTAGTGTTAATTCTTTTAAAAATTCACATATTTTTTTAAACATAATTGGCTATAATATTTAATGAAGCTTTATCAAATTGTATTAAATTATAAGTGTACTAAGTATAATATATGAACAAATATCGTAATATATTGCCACACATTTAAGCATATTTAATGATATCAATTTGTATATGAGTATATATATAAACTTTTTTCATCGGGTTAGGTATGCCGTTTTTCGGATCAGCTAATTTATGATGTGATACGGAATTATATAAATGACTATTATCGGAACTTTTTTCATCGGGTTGTGACCAAATTTCGGTGTTAAAAAAAATTAGTATTTGAGGGTTAAGAAGTTATTTTTATAAGAATTAATATTCAAAAGCACATTTTAATTGTAGGCTGCCAACCCCCCTGTATTTCGTCATTATGTCGCTGTAATGCCCTAAACTCCGACTGGAACCGACGTAACAAGATTAGTTAACAATTTCATTTTTCTTTTAAAGTGTGTAAGCGCAATTACTCAGTGTTTGCTGAACAAAGTGTGAATTACTATTGTTGAAAAATTAAGATTGTGTTTTTTGGCCGGCACTAATATACTTCGAGTTTTTAGCGAAAATCCAAGGTAAACATTTTTGCTGTGATTATTTTTGTGTGTCATTCCGATGATGACTTGATATACATCCATATAATTTTACAAATTAAAATTTGTACGCTAATTTTCACAAATGCTATTATGTTCTCAGCCACTGAATGCAAATAAAACTTAAAATGTTTCTTAAATTTTCCATATCAGGAGTTTTACTTGCATTTCTCTATGTTTTCCGCATTTTGTTAAGGGGTCGATTTAATCTACTTTTGACAATTTGGTTTAAAGTTTTTATTTTTTGCAAATTCCAGTTATTTCTATCTCAGGATTGTGGATTGATATTTTCTCTTGCCATCCTATGAATATGACAAAAATACATTGATGTTATGATGAGTTATGGGCAACAAAGATAAGGGACGGCAACATGCAAGCCTTTACCCTATAATATGCCTTTTGTTTGAATTTTCAGAACATCCTCTTTTTTTATAATGTAATTGGCAAAATTATTTATTTTTGTACATATAAAAAATTTTTTTAATTATACTCTGGTGTATAAAGTAAAAGAAAATATTGGATATATGTAAGTACTATGAATTTACAATACAGTTATGTATATGAGGTATTACATACCAATTATCCCAATACTGAAAATGGAGATTTGGGACTTGAAAAATGTCTGTATATTACACTGTGCAATAAGAAAATAGACAATCAATAGACCAACACGTTAAAAGGGTTCTGAAAACTTAGCTCCATTTTAAATTTTATAACTTCTTGAAGTTTGGCTCTTTTTTACATTTTTTCCACTAAGGGTGAAAGTTAAACATTTACAAGAATATTTAATGCACACAAAATCATATTTTAATGACTTGTCTTATTATATCGAATGTTAATATACAAAAAAAAAAAGTATATATTTTTTCTACACTGAGCAGAAAAAATGAGTTCATATTAAAAAAATAGTATTTTTAAATTGGCTTTTTTATGTTTTCGTACTTATTTTTTATGGATAATGAGCTGTCACAATTGTGCGTTTTTGGGTACAACTCTACAAATTGATGTTCATATATGGGCTTATATATAATCAAACATGTGTATATCTGATTATATATTACCATATGTAGTTCAGTATATTACTATAAATGGTCTTATATATGTCCACATGTGGTCGTTTATGATTATATATGCTCATATCCGGTATACAAGATCATTCATGGTATGCAACCATAGATAGATGAGATAATTTATGGTTATTAGTATATAAGAGATCATATATTGGTCATATAAGATCAGATATACCCATATATGATCATATACAAGTTCCTATATGATCATATATGTTATTATGATACCATTTTCACTTGGTCTGGTTTATTTATATGAAATATGTCAAAAAACTAAAAATTGGCATGAAAAAAGCCCAACTTCAAAAGGCCATAAAATTAAATCCGAGCTACGTTTTCAAAACCCTTGTGGGGTTTTATCTACTGATAGTCTACTTCCATTTTGCGTTGGTTTCATTCTGGATACAATAGAATACCCTAAATTTGTTGCACAGTGTTATTGACAACTAGAAATAGTAAAAGCGCAGTTAAATTTTCTAAAACATTATTTCCAATATTTTTCTATAAAAACGTTATAATTAACTCTACTCAACTGGTCGATTTCTAAAGAATACCTTATACACACAACCCGAGAAAAAAAGTTTAATATTATTTTGTATTCTTCAATGCTTGTATATCTCGTTATATATTTCTTTGTATGGCACAATATATAAAAAGATATAATGTTTGCTTTTCGAACAAATTTCATGTTGTTCCATATCTAAATGTATTCTTTACTTATGCTACCATATTTGATCATATCTGTCATATTTAAATTGTAAGATTTAATTTAATATTCTAAATCAAGTACATTCCATATTTAATTAAAAAATGTTGTTTGATAGTTTTTAGGGGAAACCATTATAAAAACTTGTGCGGCGTGTTGCGTTATTTCTTTTAATTTTGTTAAAAAAAAACAATTGTCATATAGAGTTCCCTTAATTTCTGTAGCATATCTTTGCTTCAAATAAACATTTTATAATATCTTAATGAATTCGAACAAAAAAATTAATGTTTTATTTATTTTGGTATACGAATCCTCGGCACAGACGAATTATTTATGTCAGTCCCACAAACTCAGTTTCATCAAGGGATATTTATTAGGCCTGTTTGCAGAACACGATTCTGTTAACAAGATTTTATTAACATTTTATTTTTTAAATTTTCATTTATCGAGTCTAATGTATATTTGAATTATGGCCGATTATCTCATCTTCTTAAGGGAATTACTGCAGGAAAACTACATATCTTCAAACAGGCCTATTAAATACCCACTAATGAAACTTAGTTTCTGGGACTGACAGAAAAACTAAAGTTTAAACAAAAAAAATAGTTGTTTTTTGTACCGATTTATTTAAGAACAATATGAAAACACTGTTATATTATATATTTTTTCATTTTCCTTCACATTCTCGTTCGTAAAGGAAATTCACGGGACCGTGTGCATACAAATTAAAAGAGTTTAAATTCATAGAAATTTTGCTAATGAAAGCTCTCTAGACTTTACCTCGTTGTTTTCATATAGTTTCACATTTTTAATACGATCTTTCCAAAATTTTGCAATTTTTTTCATAATTTTTTTTTTAACTTTGAACAATTTTCCACCGATAACGCATACATTTTTTTTTATTAAATTTATCGCAAGCAATTTTTTCAAATACATAGTTTTAATTTTTAAATACTTTGTGGGAAACTATAAAAAATTATAAAGAAATCATATATTTAGGAAGAATATTTTATTTGTAGCTTTTCAAAAACTTTGATCATTTTCATGATAGCCAATACAATTGTTTCATTGGCATCAACCAATTCTTTAGTTGACCGCAAAAGAAACCAATAATTGGCTTAACTCAAATCGAGACATTACATACAAAAAACAACCGATATCCCAACAAACATTGTTTGCATGAGAAGAACCGTTGCTAATGCTAATTGTTCAAAAATGTTTTTATTTTTGTATTAAAAATGCAAACATTATTTTTTCGGACTGTCCATATTTTTATATATTTAGTAAGAATATTTTATTTTTATAAAGAAATTTTACCTCGGTTAATATGAACCACATTAGTGTCAGCTGAATTTTTCTTCAGAAAACATTTTTTCGATGTAGTTTCAAACTTTGAAATTAACATACTTGCATTATTTCATTCTTCTTTATTAATTTCAAATCAAATGTGTTGTCATTATTTTATTTAAAAATAAATGTTTTAAAAACTACAATTTTATTTGAGTTTTTCTCGCTTTCAAAATGCAAATCTCACCTTCAGTGAAAATTTCAATAAAACATTTATATGAAATTGAACGTAATTGCGTTCAATTGTATGTATTAAGATATTATTAAATACAATAATATCTGGTAAAAATTCGAATTTAATTGCATACAATTTGATCCAATTCAATCCAATCATATCCAATTTGATCCACTTAGATGCAATTGTATTCACCATTTTTCGGATTAAATTGTATTTGATTACTTATAGGAACCTATCTAATTATACAAGGTGGCGCAAAAATAACCTTCCGATGTTTTTTGGCTGTAATTTAAAAAAAAAAAATTAAAAACTTTGATTCTTCTTGTGGATTATTTTTATTTGGTATTTTAATTTTTTTTACATCAAGTCGAGAATATGATGTCATGTAAATGGCCGCCGCCACAGTTGATTGTCATTTGAGCCCTTTTTATGGCATTTTCCATCACTTTGGCCAAAACTTCCGGCGATAGGTCCTCACATTCTTGACGGATATTGTCTTTAAGAGCTGCAAGAGTCTGAGGCTTGTTGACATAAACCCGCGACTTCAAAAAGCCCCACAAAAAGAAGTCTGGAGCGGTCAAATCAGGCGATCTTGCTGGCCAGTGCAAATCGCCAAAACGGGAGATTAGGCGCCCGGGAAATGCACCCTTCAGCATATCGGTTGTGGCACGTGCAGTGTGTGCCGTTGCACCGTCCTGTTGGAACCACATGTTTTCCAATCCCAATTCATCAAGTTGCGGCAAAAAGAACTCGTTGATCATTGCTCTGTAGCGCTCACCATTCACAGTAACCGTTTGGCCCGCGACGTCTTCGAAGAAAAAAGGTCCGATGACTCCTCCAGCGAAAACAGCACACCATACAGTTATCTTGAGCGGGTGTACTGGCTCTTCGTGGGTTACACGCGGTTTTTCAGTGCCCCAGAAGCATAAATTTAGCTTATTTACGTACCCGCTAAGATGGAAATGGGCCTCATCACTCATGATTATTTTTGATGAAAAATCATCTTCCTCTTGGTGGTGATTAAGGATGGCTTAAGCGTATGTTACACGCGATTGGCGGTCAGCAGCTAACAGCTGATGCACCGTCTGAACTTTGTACGGAAACATCTTCAAATCTTGTACCAAAATTCGCTGTAAAGACCGTCGACTGATATCCATTTGCGTGGCACGTCGTCTGGTCGATGTCGACGGCGCTTCCATGACATCCTCGGCTACAGCAGCAATATTCTCTGCAGAACGGCTACTCCGGGGTCTGCCATGCCTGGCAGCATCTCGTGTTGTGCCAGTCTCTTCGAGGCGAGCGGCTAAACGTCGCAGTGTTTCACCAGTAGGCGTTGGACGGCCAGGAAATCTGCGATGAAATTCACGTTGTGCCAAAGTCACCGACCGATTATTGGTCAAATAAATAGTCACCAATATTCCGCGTTCTGGAGCAGTGTAGCGTAACATTGTTTATTAACGTGTATTTCGCATCTGTTTACTACACAAATGTCAAAACAGAACTGACATTAGGGGCCAATCGCAAAATTTATAGCATTTTCTGATAGGAGGATTACTTTTGCGCCACCTTGTATATGCCAAAATATAATTGTTTTTACTCGGGAATATAAAATTTCATTTATCGATGTGTATGAGATGGTTTAACTACAGACATAGTTATTAATATATAATAACTAGCTTTATGTTGTAAATATAATAATGCAGTTAATATATTATTAAAAATTTATATGGATATTTACTGGTTATGTGTAGTAATAAAATGTATGAATTCTGTAAATAGATAATGTCTGGTCCTTTGTTAAAAAAAATATATATATAGTATATTTATTGGCGTTAAACAATACACCAGGGTGTATTAAATAATAATTTAAAAATATTTAAAAAAAATATAAGTTTCATTGAACATCAAATGATTTATAATAAAATATTTAATATTTATTCAACACTTACCTAATGAATAGATCAAATAGTGGTTAAAGGTTTGGTTTTCAAATAAATCCTGAAAATAAAGTAAAAATATAATAAATTAATAAAAATTTTTGTAAAATATTTTTTTTTTTTGGTTTATTGAATACATCCAATTTAAATATAGACTAATTTAATTTGGCCTAGTTAATCATTTTATTTAAAAAATTTAATAAAACATTTTGAAAAATTAAACGGTAACATTTTTTGTTGTTAAAGAAAAGTCATATGATTGCATTTTATTATCTAATTAATTTTTTAACATTACAGGACTTTCCACTTTATATGTAATCATATAAATTCTTATGATTTATAGGTTTTATTTTATTGAACAAAATCTTGTTTTGTTACATCTGTGGTAATAAGATATGTTCATATGGTGTTTAAAAACTTTCATCATGCATGTGTGTGTAATGAATAAAAAGGTGTAAAAAATGTAAGTTAATGAACCATCAAATGTTTCCATCCAACACACACAATCTTATGATCGCATAAAATGTAACAATATTCAAAATGTAATCAAAGTGAAACCAACTGTTTAAGTGAGACATAACATCATAAATGCGAAATTGTTATGATAACAATAAAAATCTCCTTAGATGAGTTTTATAATAAGACTATGTTAAAAGCCCGATACTTCGTTGACGGTTCTTTTAAATATATTAACCCGCAGCTGGGCCTCATCGTATTTGCAATGCAATTTATTAGAACTTCGAAAGAATTAATTCAATTGAAGGGCTTAGGGAAAAAACTTGATAAGCCACAAAATTAAAATAATGAAATAATCGCCTTCAAAGTTTAAAAACAATGTAGAAAATAAGGCTTTAACTAAACCAGACTGTAAGCATACATAATAGGTGCTTAAGGAAGGCTCCCATCACATACCCGTTCATGGATGATAGAAATCCATCGGAAACTGCTTTTTTATAAAAAAAATGTGGCTTATCAAGTAAAAAAGTTCATAGTCTGAAAAATGTTAGCAAATTAGATGGTCTTCTTGATACTTGTAAAAAGTGCCAAAATGTGTCTTCTATTACATGACCTTCTTCGGAAGACTATAAGACAGTAAAAACCATTTTATTAAGTCAATGTGGCTTATCAAGTTTTATTTAGAATTTTTTAGTTTTGAAGAATTGATATCTGTATTTCAGGCATTTAGTGCTGTAGAAACTTGTAATAAATGCACTACTTGTAGTATCTGTTGCTCGAAAATCCTGCAAAATAACAACTATTTCCTCAAAATAAAAAAAATCTTAAAGAGAATTTCTGCAATAACTTGATAAGCCACGTGGATTTGAAAAAATGGGTTTCACTGCCTTATAGTCTTAAAGCGATGGACATATAATAGAAGACACCTCTTGGCTCTTATTACAAGTATCTAGAACATAAAAGTCCAGAAAAACAGCGACTTTTTCTTAAAAATAAGAAAATCTTAAATAAAATTTCTGCAAAAACATGATAAGCCACATTGATTTTAAAGAATTGGTTTTCAATGACTTCTAGGCAGCTGTTAAGCAAGATATTTATTAGAAGACATATATTGGCATTTATTACGAGAATCTAATAAGAAATTAATAAATTTCTGGAATAACTTGATAAGCCACAAAAGTTAAAATAAATCATTTCTTAAATTATTAGATCATCTGTTGGAAAATAATCTTTATCCACCATACTTCAATCAATATATTTACAAAAAAATTCAAGTTTGGTTTTATTTTCTTCAGAGTTAATCTTTTTGTTCAGAAGTGTATCTTATTGGTGTGGCATATCATGTTCTTGCGTAAAAAAATATTGAAATATAGTCGAATTGTAAAAAGTAACATTTGCTCTAGATCTGAAAGTATTTGAAATATAGCTTAAATCATTTAAGTGGATATTGATACTACGTTAGGTAATGCAATGCTACTTAGTTTAACTGAAAGTGTACGACGAAATAATAACATTGGAAAAATATCCACCTTAGTCTCCCTTGATCTTAGTAAGGCGTTTGATTCGGTTAATTATAATGTATTAATTAGGAAGCTTTCTTCGGAATTTAATTTCTCCTCTACTTCATGTAAATTATTGCATTAATACATATTTGGTCGACAGCAATTTGTTGGTCTAGATGGCCACAACTCAGCTATTAGGCGTTGTACTAGTGGTGTGCCTCAGGGCTCAGTATTGGGCCCTTTGTTATTTATTATGTATGTGAACGACTTCATAAAATTTGTTGGAACGTCACTATGCAAAATTTTTTTATTTGCTGATGATAAAAATCTGCTTTTTACGGGGGATAAAAGGTTTATTGACTGTCATGAAGCAACGATAAATTATGTTTTATCCCAGGCTTCAACCTGGGCAGTTAATAATAAACTAAGGTTCAACCCGTATAAGACAAAGGCTTTAACTTTTGGTACTATATCCAATCCTCAGTACACTTTAAATATTTCATTTGATGGTATCTGTGTACAGTTCGTTAACACCATGAAGTGCTTAGGAATTACTCTAGACAGTAAGCTGAATTTTAAAAAGTCATTTATCTGATGTAGCTGCAAAAGTTGGAAGTACTCTTCGCGCATTGTATAACATAGATTGTTTCTTACCTAAAACGTGTCAAAATTAGATTGGCTCACTCTCTTCTTATGACACATATTTTATATTGCTTAGACGTTTATAGTGGAACAACTAAAACTAATATGAAACGGTTGCGCTTGATATATAACCGGATACTGAGATATATTTTTGGGCTAAGATTGTCAGACTCTGTCTCTAACTATTCTTTGGATTTTATTGATTGCACTTTTCAGGACTTTATTAAAATTAGGATTTTATTGTCTCTGCACCGGATTTGGACAACAAAGACTCCATCTTGTGTTGCAGAACTTTTTCATTTATCTCACTCGGAACGTAATCCTGAGTTGATTTATCCGATAATGCACAACACGAGCATTGAAAACTCATTTTTGGTTAGAGCTTCTAGACTTTGGAATGGACTTCCCATTTACTCGAACACCTTTGCGTTTTCTAGTTCAATATTAAAACGAAAGTATTTAGATTTTTTCAAAAGCACTCATTAATTTATTTTTTTTGCATTTTTCTTTTAATGGGACCTATAAATTTTCATCTTGGGATTTTGTTAGTATAACTTTTATTTTAAGTTAATTATAAGAATTTACTGTTCATTACACATGAATTTAATAATGTATTAATCATATATGGCCTCGGAGGCTTGATTAAATAAAAAATAAAATAAAATAAATAAATTGAAACAAAAACGTGTGGATTATGGCTCTATGAAACAAGACCCCAATGAAATAAGTCCCCAAACCAAAAATGAAATAATTCCCTAAAAATTTCTAATAAAAAAAATTGGGGTCTTATTTCATTTTTTGGGGCTTTATTTCATTTTTTTTTGGAACTTTATTTCATAATGAAATAAGGCTCCAATATGAGAAATGAAATAAGTCCCCAAATAATATTTTTGGGGTGTTATTTCATTTTCTTAAAATCAAAATTTTTAATTAATATAAGCAAATAACCGTTATAATTACTGCATGAATTATCAAGTTATTAATGTAAATAGTTATTTGCTATTAGTAAGTGAGATTATACCGTGTAGTAATTTTGAAGTTTCTCTTATGTCGCACGCGGAAAAAAAACTTTATTTCGCGAAGCCGCCTACCGCGTTCTACGGAGGAAAGAAACCCCCTAAGGCCGGCCGAAGGCCGCCACCCAGAAGAACTTGTTTTTCAAATCAGATGTCGAATCCGTTGAAATCTTATATTTTTAAGACATCAAGTAAACAAGAAAAGTTTTTCTGTGTGGCGGCCTTCGGCCACTCTTAGGGGTTTTTTCCTCCGTAGAACGCGGGCAGGCGGCTTCGCGAAATAAAGTTTTTTCTGCGTGCGATTATACGATTTATAAATTTAGTTTTATTTTGTGATATACTACTAAAAAATATTGAAAAAAACTGTATGATATACTAAATATTATTAATCTTTTTACAAGTTTGTTATAATTTTTATTAAAAATAAAAATTATGTTTTTTCGACCTTTAATTGTGCAATGAAAATGAAAATTATTCAAGTTCGAGGCCATATACTCTATATTTCTTCATTAGGATATTGTCCTAACAAATAATCTATAGAGTTTTTGTTTTCAAATTTATTATTTGACCCTTTCAGGAATGTGTTGATAGATCTATTTCGGGAATTTTCTAGGTTCCCATCATCAGAACACGTTTTGAAAGCTCTGTCGGTAACAATCCCATGCCAAACCTCAAGCATTCATATGAACTAGTTTACTCACTACATGAGAACTAATATACATATGAGTTTGAAATTAAAGATTATAACCATTGATCAAAAAATAAATTGAAAACTTGTTTGATGTGCAAGATCCACCTCTGGTGGATATTCAATACACGTTTTTTTGTTTCTCTCTCCTTTTTTATATTTTGTTAAGTTAGTTAACAAAACAGGGAAAGTAAACTAGGCGGTACTTTGCCTTTTTTCACAAGTTTGTTATAATTTTTATTAAAAATAAAAATTATGTTTTTTCGACCTTTAATTGGAAATTGGAAAAAAATCGCGCGATTTTTTTTCAGCCTTTTTACTATATATTAATTAGGAATTTATAGATCAACGATAAAATTCACTATTAAACCACTCACCAGGTACAGTGCAAAATCGTTTAATGTATATGCTCGTCATATGTATTAATAAAAAAAATCTTTAATGTTTGTTGATATGCTTTGCTAATGTAGAAGGATAGTATATGATGACATTAGAGAAAAGAACTGCCATTTAAAGTTTTAACTGAAAGTTAAACTGGCAACTATGATAATGACTAGAGAAAAAACAAACACACTATAAATAGAAATCGTTCGTGGTAAATTTCATTCTAACTCAACACACAGAGTAATGTGGGATTTAACGTTACCCAATTTCTTCAACGTGTGAGTTAAATAGATGATATTTACGATTAACACTAAAATGGCACGAAGAATGTTGATGAAGACCGCAGTGGGTCAGAAAATGCATTCCATTCATGCTAGTGTCTAATAACTTTTTCTGTGTTTTTTTCTAATAGTCAAAGTAAATTATCATATAAAAATTATAATTTTTCTGTTAATTTAGAGAAAAATTTGTCATGATCTAAAACCGAACAAATAAAATCTCACACATAAATTTATAGATCAACGATAAAATTCACTATTAAACCACTCACCAGGTACAGTGCAAAATCGTTTAATGTATATGCTCGTCATATGTATTAATAAAAAAAATCTTTAATGTTTGTTGATATGCTTTGCTAATGTAGAAGGATAGTATATGATGACATTAGAGAAAAGAACTGCCATTTAAAGTTTTAACTGAAAGTTAAACTGGCAACTATGATAATGACTAGAGAAAAAACAAACACACTATAAATAGAAATCGTTCGTGGTAAATTTCATTCTAACTCAACACACAGAGTAATGTGGGATTTAACGTTACCCAATTTCTTCAACGTGTGAGTTAAATAGATGATATTTACGATTAACACTAAAATGGCACGAAGAATGTTGATGAAGACCGTAGTGGGTCAGAAAATGCATTCCATTCATGCTAGTGTCTAATAACTTTTTCTGTGTTTTTTTCTAATAGTCAAAGTAAATTATCATATAAAAATTATAATTTTTCTGTTAATTTAGAGAAAAATTTGTCATGATCTAAAACCGAACAAATAAAATCTCACGAATAAAGAAATATTTTAAAGTAATATATAATTTTTTTTTTTTTTAATTGGGGCCTTATTTCATTTTCGAAATGGGGCTTTACTGCATTATGAAATAAAGCCTCAAAATTGCGGTGTTATTTCATTTTATTTTGGGGTTTCGTTTCATTTGGTTGGGGGTTTATTTCATTTTTTTTTGGGGTATTGCTTCATAATGAAATAAAGCCCCAAAAAATGGGGCGTTATTTCATTTTGGTCTTGTTTCATAGAGGCGTGGCTTATCATATTTTTGCACTAAGCCCTTCAATTTGAGCTTAATTGAAAAAAAATTAAGTCAAATTAAAAAATTGCATTTCCGGTTAAAAAGCAACATCTATGCATCCATTTATGAATATGTATGAATTCATCCATACTCATATATGAAGCGATTCGAGGTCAGATATGTAAATATACCACCATATAGGATTAATATACCCAGTAAAAAATTTTCCTGTTTTTAGAAGCAGGATAAAACAAATGCGCTGATTTAAGTGCTTACTATAACATTTTACTGAGAAGCAGCAAAAGAAACGAATAATTTTGGTATAAAAATAAATAAAAAAAATGTTGTGCTTACTGTTTTCCCTTACACGGATTCACGTTGTAAGCAGCTTACGCTATTCCCTTATTCCCAATTCCCTTACAAGGATTATAAACGATCTGTAGCAGTTTTCCTGAGTGATTTCGATTGTATTTGGTGTTTTGGAGTATGTTATAAAAAAAACTTAATCATTTATTTGTTTCTGAAGAGCGTGGTGCTGTAAAAAAAAAAATATAATTACATATTGCATTAATGTGTTCAAAATATTAACAACAACAATTTAATATCTGTAGAATTTTATGTAAAATACATTTTTATATTATTCATATTATTACCTTTAATTGTAATAATGTAGACATGAAATATGATTTTACTGAAAGCCATGAAATCACAGCATTTTATAAGCGCTAAAAACCGCGCTTATTTTGTATAAAAGTAATGCTTCCAAGTGGGAATTCGCCATATAAAAATCATAGCATATGTAAGCAGGTTTGTAAGGGATGCTTTTTGGCTTACTCCCTTACAAACCTGCTTGCTGGTAAGCAGCGTTTTTTACTGGGCTATGTTCAAAAGAGTTCACATGTGATCATATATATAAATATTACCTCCTATTCGTGTACATATATGACCATATATGGAAATATATAGGCATGGATGATTATATATTGTCACCTAAACTGCAAAAGGGCGTAACTAACAAATTTCCCAAAACCGTGTTTATTGATGATTATGATTCATTTGGCTAAACTACTTTTATAAATAAAGTTCGAATCTTATATGTTCTAGCTTCCAGACATTGTTTTGGTTGCCCTGTAAAATATTGAAGTAGGGTTGAGTGATTATGAAGCACTGCATCGAACTACATTTCTCCACAAAATTGTTTGGTTTTATGATTTAAACTACCAGTTATATTAACGATTTTGTTAAACTATCTGTGGATGTTTCTTGCTTATATTGTAAAAAAGTAAATATGTTAGTTATGTCCTTTGCATTTTAGGTGACGATACGTAAATATTACCTCAAGTTTAGTTTATGCACACAGATGAACATTTATAAAAATGGTTTAGGAACACATATGAATCATGAATGGATGCAGGTGGGCATATATGAAGCCTGTGTGTTCATGTATGGATCCATATATGATGAATTTCATATCAAAACCGATATTCGTTGTAAAAGTTTTATATTACACTGAAATATTTTTTTTTGCCAAAATAAAACTTTAAAACTGGGAAAACACTTCAAAGGCCAAGTGTTTTTTTCCAAAAAAAAAATTTTTTAGAAGGGTCTATTTAATATATACAACATATGTAAAAACTAAAATGGCGTTCTTTTTGCTTTTTTTTAAATTTTTTTTAAGTAAATGCATCTCTTGTTAACTTTCTTATATTTTGATATCATTGTGTGACAAAAAAGAATAAAGTAACTATACTTTGAAAGTTATACAGATTTTTTTGCAATTCTAATAGATTAGAACAAGAATCGTATTATCAAATTTTTCAGACACCCCCATAATATGGATTTACAATTGGTAAATTTTTTTTTTATTTTCATTTTTTAGATTTAATATATATTTTTGCGCATACTGTTGACTTTCGGAATATTTGCTAACTTTTAGTGAAGTTTCATCTAAAGGTATAAAAGAATTTAAGCTTTGAGTTCCTGTAATAGTTTTAGCATTTTTATACATTTAAATTAGCTCTTCTTTTGTTTTGTTATAGTCGTCAGCGTCTGCATAAGCAACTTCTATGGAGGTCTTACAAGTTTGTGAAGCCCAATGATAAAGGTCTTTCGCCGTTTGAATTTGGTTTTTATTTGCAATGCTATAACTCCGAGCGCCTCTTTTTAATGTCCCACCTATACCATCACATGCAGATTTTCCATGGCTGGTTGCGTAAAAGTGCCACTCAGCGAATATTTCGAAATTAATTTTATTTGCGCAAGTCTTGAGTTTATAGAAAAGGGAGGAAAAGAGAATGGAAGAGGGTACATACTTGCCCGTACTCCAATTCCGTTTAGTTTTGTCATCCGCAATTTTCAACACGAAGTTTCAAAACGAAAATTGCTGAAACAAACTTTTCCTGTATGAACAGAAAAGCAAGTTCAAAGGAGAATTGAAGAAAACTTGCGCAAGTAAAATTGCCGTGTGTGAACCGGGACTAACTAATTTTTTTTTTTTAAATTTGATAAAATACATTTCGGAATTCCTGATTTTTCATTTATTTTGTGTTTTACTATGATTTTTTAAGAAATCATTAAAGAACTAAAACTATTGAAATTTTTCGAGTTAATCGAGTTATTTTAAAATATTACTCGATTAATAAAGTAAGTTAAAAACCTTAAGATCGAGTAATTTGTTTACTGGAACAAAACCAAACAATAGTAATTTGAATACTCTAATATAAATATGCTATACATAATAAGATATAAAATTTTCATATATAACAATACATTCTCATATATAACACAATACGTAATCATATATGGTGAAATATAAGCTATGTGCTGTCTTATAAAAAATATTTTTGCGTGTTATATAAGATATTATGGTACCATATGAATAATGGAATTCAAGATATAATTATATATTAAATTAAGATTAACAATTTAGTTTGATATATTATTATATATGGTCCAATATCATTAATATTTTCCATTCATATAAGACATAATTTTATATTGAAATGTATAACAAAATAACGCTCATTTACTAAAAGACTAACAAAACACGATTTTTCATAAAAATTCCTAATATCAACAAAAAAGTTCCTAAACTCAACAAAATTTTTGCTGAATTTACTAACTCTTTGCAAGATCTTTAAAAAAATGGAAATTCGATCAATTAATTTTAAGGCAGTATGGTAACCAATAGTATTATTAAATTTAAAAACAAACATTAAAACTTAATATTCATATATTAAAGACAGAGTTTTCAATTTATTTTTGATCAATGGTGATAATCTTTAACTTCGAGCTTATATATTAGTTCTCATTTAGTGGAAAAAACTAGGTTATATGAATGTTTGATGTTTTGCATGGGATTGTCACTTCTTTCAAAAAGTGTTCTGATGATGGTAACCTAGAAAATTCCAGAAATAGATCTACCAACACATTCCTGAAAGTGGTAAATTAATACATTTGAAAACAAAAACTCTATAGATTATTTGTTAGGACAATATCATAATAAAGAAATATTTAGTATGGCCTGGAACTTGAATAATTTTCTTTAGTTAGTCTCTTTACAGGAAGAAGAAGAAGAAAACATTTTTATTGAAAAATTTTACGGACACAAGGGATACACCAGACTGCCGCAGTTTCGTCCCCCTCCTGGGACTCGTCAGTGGTTAATTTATGTGTCAATTGAACAAAGTATTTTATATTGTTAATTTTGCTCATTTTCATAGCACAATTAAAGGTCGAAAAAACATAATTTTTGTTTTTAATAAAAATTATATCGAACTTATAATTGTTAAAAATCTGTAAATAAACAATAAATTCTCTTAATAACATTAAGAACAATTACTTACATGCATGCATGTATGTATATGTATGTATGACGCAATTTTACATGTATCAATTGAAGATAATTCTAAAATACAAAATATCGCTATCTATCATAAGACCCGTTTATATTTTAAAAACAAATACCGGATACTAACAATTATTGTTTAGAACAGTCGCACCAAAGCGTAGTTAATATTTGATTTTTGTCTGCATCCTCACTAGAGCGTATTTTATTTTTGCATGCATCTTTATATTTAAAATTTATGAAAATATCATTCATATAGTAATTTTTTTAAATTAGTTTAGTTAATTATTATATTTTTTTGATTATTTTTTACAGTTTTTGCGGGAATTCCCGACATTTTTCAATCCCGAAATCCCGGGAAATATTCATTCCCGAAATCACGGGAATTCTCGAGTTTTTATAAAATTTTTCACTAAACTAATTAGTTATAATGAAATGTTCTACATAAAGTGAATTAAAATTTATTTAATTTTATGAAAACGCTTCACAATTTTTATGAAATGTATGAGAAAACTGCATTCAATTTATTATGATAGCAACGAAAATGCAATCTCAAATTCAAAGTCACGAATGACTTAAATCAGTTTTAAGGATTGGTATTGGTACCAAACGTAGTGATATTATTTGATTCGATAACCTTCTGTAGATATTGTGCGAATATATTTTATGAAATCGCTATTAGTAAGCATCGACTTTTGGGTATAACAGCTTTCTTGTTAAACATCTTTTGGCTGCTATCACCTATTTCAGCTACTGAGAGATTTGCAATTTATCTTTTTTTACTAATCAATATTGATAATGCTACACTGAAAGAATTGTCTGGACTTCAGTAATGAATTTCTGCCTAGCTTTAATGAAGATTGTCACTAGAACTCGTCCATTGGAACTTTTCAAAGAATCTATGAAACAGGCTTCATTAAAGTCAATGTTTATGATATCTTTGTAGAATTAATGAAAATCTTCATAAAACTATTAAATCTTTATTAAAGATTTTTAATATTAAGAAGTTCTTTGAATGAATAAAACTCTTCATGAGTGGTTTGGAAAATACATTGGAACTAAGCCAATGAGCCACTTCATATGATTTTTAAAAACAATTTGCTAGAAGTCAAAAATTAATAAATATTTACATTAAAATATAAAGTCCTTTATAATATATGTTAAACACTTGAGAATTAAATCTTAAAACTAAAGTTTGAAATGTATGAAAATTAAAGAAATTATGAAATTTTATGGAAAAATAAAAAAATTAAGTCATTGAAAAAATTTCATAGCTCTAAAGAACATATTCGTTAAATTTATGAAGAGGTAATTTATGAAATTGAATGAATTTTTTATATGGATCTATGAAATTTTATTAAAAAAAGTTTGTGAAAATTTCTTAATTGTTTTACTTTTAAATTTTAAAAATTAAAACCAAAAGTTTATTTTTCGATCTTTTATCATACATTATGATGTGAGCAAGATTATTCGAGTTCAAGATCATTTGTTTTTGTTAAACAAAAAACCGTGCAATATTTATTTATTACTCAAAAAAGTTTTTGCCCGCTTTCTTATAGCAGACTTTATCTACTGACAGGTCCTTACATGTTTCATTCGCGTCACCGAAAATCATCAGAGAACCAATGTAGAAGGGCTAGAATTATTCCACCCAAATTTTGAAGGAAAAAGATCAACGCTTTACCCGTATTGTTATATTTACTCGATGAGAAGTAAAAAACAAAATTGGAAGAATTGAACTAATTCAAATCAAAAATAAAACATTTTTAAGTAATAAATATTGTTCGTGTATAGACTAGAATCTCTAGTCATAATACACTGTATTTTTATTGTTTATTAAATAAACAACAACACTTTCTGACTATAGTATTAGGACCATAAATCAGTTTTTGCCGTACTCTGCTTAATATTAATAAAATTGCTTGAATATAATGAAATTCTTCATTGAATCTATGAAAAATATTCTATGGAATTGTTTCATTAATGTCTTGAAGGATAATTCCAGCAGTGTATAAATTGTTTTTCATGAACAAATTCTAATAATAGTATTGACAAAAATAATAAAGGAAAGGTGTACTATTGTAATGTGTAATTTTATTTAAAAATTTAAAAAATTTAAGATTCTGAGTAAAAGCGTTGCAAAAATTTAAAATAAATATGTGAGTTTGATTGGTAATATAAATGAATCTTTTTAAAGGAAACGTTGTCAATTAAAAAGAACTTTAATCATTTGTTAGTGAGCGCGAATTTCCGGAATACCGGGAAATTCAAAAAACGAATCCCGCTTTCCCGAGAAATACGAAATCCCGGGAAAAGAAAAACCCTAGTAGCATACAAAAGATAAAATTAAATGAACGAAATCAATCTTGCTTGCATTTTGTGTAAGTCTTATAATGGTTATGTTTTTTTGTATCTTTCTGTTTTCTCTACTACGTCCATAAAAGTTGCGACATCTACATCTAGTCTTACTACTTGTTCTCTATGCTATTAATGTGTTCATCAGCATAATTTTGGTAGCAACTTAAATTAGTTAAACATTTGTTTAAAATTAGTTCTTTGGTAAAAACGTTTAACTAAAATTTTAGCTGATAACACGATGTCAGCCAAAAAAATTACTGAAAGTAAGTTAACTATTTGAAATGGACTTTTTCAACTACATTTATTTTTTTGAGTGTGCTAACCATAGTTTCAACTAACAAGAAATTCTCAAAATAGCTTTAATTTTTAGTTTAATTTTGCATATTTTTTCTGGTCTGTTATTTTTTTTCGTATTGTTTCTTCTCTATTTTTTAAATATAAAAAACGGCATTTTATAATATTTAAAAAGCGGAAACTGTAGTAGACATGAAAAGATATTTATACGTTTATGCTCTAAATGGGTGCTTAAGGCAAGGTGACAAGTATATACTCATACAAAACATAAAATATTTTTTTTTTCATAATAAAAGTTATGGTAACATCTAATGGGTGGCATGTCATAACGTCCAATGTCATGTCATAAATGTCCATGGACGTTATGTCACTCGAAAGGTGTCATAATGTGCATGGACTTTATGACAATTTGGAAAATGACATTATTTTTTTTTTGATATTATGTCACTTTCAAATGTGGCATAGCGTCCTGACTTTTTAAAATAAAAACATCAATAATATTTAGTATATCAATACAATTTTTTCAAATATTCTTTAGTAGTATATCACAAAATAAAACTAAATTTATAAATCGTATAATCGCACGCAGAAAAAACTTTATTTCGCGATGCAGCCTGCAGCGTTCTACGGAGGTAAAAAATCCCTAAGAGCGGCCGAAGGCCGCCACACAGAAAAACTTGTTTTTAAAAATTACTTGATGTCTTAAAAATATAAGATTTCAACGGATTCGACATCCGATTTGAAAAACAAGTTCTCCTGGGTGGCGGCCTTCGGCCGCTCTTAAGGGTTTTTTCCTCCGTAGAACGCAGCAGGCGGCTTCGCGAAATAAAGTTTTTCTGCGTGCGACACAAAAGAACTTCAAAATTACTGATCTGTTTCCACACTGGAGTATAATGTCCATCGACCTTATGTCACCCAAAAAGTGGCATAATGTCCATGGACTTTATGTCATTCCATTTGTGGACATAATGCCACATTGCAGAGTGTCATAAAGTCCATGGACATTATGACACTTTTCGAGTGCCATAACGTCCATGGACATTATGTCATTGGACGTATGTCATGCCACCTTTTCTACTTCATTAGACGTAAACTTATCCCATTCAAAGTAAAAATCGTATCGAATTGTAGTTTAGGATTTATCAAAAACAAATATAATTTTCACAAAGCTCTAAAAATTACCAGATTTTACCCAATAGTCTAACACATTTTGGTATAAACATATATCTGTTAAACTGTATGCTTTTTTCAGAATATGTAAACAATAGTGCAGTAGTATTTTATATCAAGAAGAATAAATAAAACTAAAAAAAAAAAAAAACATGAACCAACAATACACTCAACAACTTTCAATAACTATTGTAAAACTACAGTAGTCGGTCATACTTAAAAAAATGCTTTTTGGTTAATGAACAAACAAAACTGAACGGAAATATACTACCCATTTCCAAAAAAAAAAAAATCTGAATTGAATACAAAAAAAATCTTAAACCGGATATGTATACACAAAGGATACAAATGAAAAAAATAGTAGACTAGATAACAGACTAATAGACTAAATACCAAAATGCTGCAGTAAAACCGACTAGGCCGGAAGAGATGTTACAAAATATTTGATTTTTAAAGAAAAAGAAAATTTTAATTCTACTCTCTAAAATGAGAAATTAGCATTAAGACAGAAGAGAGTTAGGCACTTTAGTTCATAGAATATTTCGGTGATGTTAATTTTTGAACTAGTTTGATGTTCTTATAATAAGAAAAGCAACAAATACTAAAACATTTTTTCGTAAAATAAACAAAAATTTGTTTATTTTATAAAAGTTTTTATTATTTTAACAATAATTTCGTATTTTTATGCATGGCTTACTACGAGTGTTTGAATGGATCAATATTGCAGCAAAAAAAAATTAGGCTTAATATTTTGAGCACGAAATGTAAAAAGTTGAATAGAAAACCAAAACACCCAGGGATTGGGATTGTAATTATTTTTAATAGCTAAAATTGAATCAGGAATATCGATTTACATATCTTTTTTTTATGCTAAACAATACGAAATATGCTGGTTTTCAATTTCAATAAGGATATTTTTTCATTACATGCCAATTTGATTATATCCTTTTATCATGCATGACACTCAAAATTAGCAAAATAGGCCTAGCAGCTTAAAAGTTCTATATGAGAATATCCTATAAAATGGCGAAATTTAAAAGTACATTATACAATTAAATATTATACTTTGGTAATGGATGCGGTAAAGTAATGCAATACCTTTTAATGTATACTCCCTACCTATATGATTATGTTCCAACAAAAAGTAATGAGTTACCGATAGTGGGTTACATAATGCATTACTTTCTAATGAATACTCCTTACCTTCAGCATTATGTCGAAACATAGAGTAATAACCCAGCAAAAAATTTCCAAAAAGGTAAGCGGGTTTGTAATCAAGCATTTTTGGGCAGAACGCATTCCTTACTAGATTACCTACTCGATTCTTTTAACAGGGCGTGAGACTAAAATAATTGATTCCTTTAGCACTGATTATTCTTTTTGGCAAAATTTCAGTTTATGGGGGACACCCCTGGAAAAAAAAAAAAAAAATGCCACGCCCCCTTAAATGACCCCAGGAGTGCGAAAATCATAATGAATAAGGGGGCTCACGCCCCTTATGGGCGTGGCAGTCGAAAAACGACCCGGCCCACCTACGTAGACAATATGGGTATCAAATGAAAGCTAATGTCTTCACGATTCCAAAAATAGCCGTAGTTGCCAGATCGGGCGATTTTTGTAGCCGATATGGCCATTTTGGCAAAATTTGGGGTGGGGGAAATATTTTTTTCCTTTTTTTTTGCTTATATTTTGTTAAAATCAAACAAAAATGAGCATTTTGTGCGAAAAGATTACTATTGTTAGCGTTACCCAGGGATTACCGCGTGGAGGTCATAGTAAATCAATCCCCCAACGAGGAAAACTCTTGAAAGCTTCTGATTGGTTAATGAAAATTTGTTATACTGGCTTCGCTTAGTAAAGTTTTTCTGCGTGACCGGCCTACGGCCGGGCTTAGGGGTTTTTAACTCCAGTATGTCTTAATTCTAGACGGCGGGGATCTCGAGTGCTCGGCCTCTGGCCGAGCTAAAAAGAAATAAACAAAAAAAAGTTCCTTCCCCCATTTTATAAAAATTAACATATCTTCCTCAAATTCCGGACGATCTGGCAACTACGGGTATTTTTGGAATCGTGAAGACATTTCCTTTCATTTGATACCAATATTGCCTAAGTAGGTGGCATGGGTCGTTTTTCACCCCCGCCCCTATTTAACAAAAATGGCCGTATCGGCTGCAAAAACCGCCCGATCTGGCAACTATGGCTATTTTTGGAAGCGTGAAGACATTAGCTTTCATTTGATACCCATATTGTCTACGTAGGTGGGGCCGGGTCGTTTTTCGACTGCCACGCCCATAGGGGGCGTGAGCCCCCTTATTCATTATGATTTTCGTACTCCTGGGAACATTCTGAAGGGGATGGCATATTCAGATTTTTTCTCTAGGGGTGTCCCCCATAAACTGAAATTCAGCCTTCTTTTTCCCGAAGAACCATTTACTTTATATTTTTAAGAACTACATACATTTTTTAATAAAGAAATAGTTCCATTGTAAAACTACGAAGTACTTACGCAAAAAAAGAATAATAAATAATTAGTTCCCTAGAAAAAATAAGAAGTACTTACATTAAAAAAAAGTGGTTCCATAAGTAAATTCAACTTTTACTCTCACGAGTCACTCAAATATAACGATCAAAATTCATACGGAAATAAAATCCTAAAAAGTGAAACATCGAATTGTTATGATAACATGGGTTTGTCATGATTTTGGAGCTATAAACCAAGAAAATATAAATTTTTCAAAAAAAAGAACAATTCAAAATTGAAAAACAAAAATATGACTCACGCACAATCACCCTAGAAAATTTTTTTACACTCACTCACGATAAACGTCAGTAATTTCAACTTCCACTCACAATTTTCTGCTCACGTGCGCTTCCCTAATTTATACCTAACCACAGTTTAACAAAATTTAGGCAACATGCAATTTCTGTTTTTAGTATTATTTTCCTGCAAACAAAAATTTGTTTGAAAAAATATATGAGATAAATTCTTTAAAATTGTATAACTTCTTTTTTCAAAATTATTAACTACTTCCAATAACGTCCTTTTATTAAGAAAAAGTATATGATAACTTCTTGAGTACAAAAAGTTATACATATAAGTTATTTACATTGTTATTTTCTTTTAAGTATATATTTACTTTGTTATTGAGTTCATGCTTTCTGGTTTAAATTTAAAGAATTGATTACAATACTACTTGCTTTTTTGACTCTATCGTTGGAATGAGTTTGGTATTGCAGTTACTAAATTTGGCAATGAGATATGTAAGCAAGTGTGGGCATCACCTTCTTTTTGGAATGTGTAATTTTTTCCTGGGAAGTTACCACTAGTTGGTTAAGTAATGCGTTACTATATAATATATACTCCTTACCTTTAACCTTATTTTGAAACGTCAAGTAATGCGTTACCAATAATTGGACACTCATGGGTTACCTTGTTGTGATACATAATTACCTTTTACATTATTTCAAAACATAAAATAATGACTTACCAATCATCAATTACATAATGCATGAAATATAAGCGTACAGTAATGTTTGAAATGTTATTTTGAAAATCTATATTTAAACACATTACTTTGTGATTTTTGTAAGCATGCGGGTAAGTAATATATTTTTAACATTACACACGAAAACTCTAAGCACAACAATTCATTTACATTTAAGCAACCCATTATTATATGTGACGATAGCTCAGTTGATAGAGTTCTCGCCTAGGTTCGAATCTCAGCGCGAACACGTTATTTAATTTAAAAAATAATTTGTAATATTTTTTTTTTTATAAATTAGGTTTTATAAAATCTATTTATAGACACATACTTTTCCGAAAACGGTAACAATAAAAGTAACCAGTTACTTTACACGCTACTAGGTAATGAGTCCACCCATTACTTTTGGGGTCATCGCCTGTAAACTTCATCAGTAAAGTATGGTGTATTGTAATGCATGGCAGAATTATAATACAGTGGCGTTCAAAACATTTGCAACTGAAAGCATGGTTTAGGTAATTATAATTTTTTTGATCAAAAAGATTTGTTGTTTAAGTTTTTGTTTTTGCATATCACGAATTCCACGAAAACGTCAGCCGCATAGGTAAAAAATGAAATTGTAAAGAGAGAAGAAAAATTATATTGAAAATATTCTTTGGAATGTTGACAACATATTTTGAGTTGAATTTTGCAGGATAACGGTATTTTTTCTTTGTTTTGTCTTACTTTCGCGTGGTGAGTAAGTTGAGCGAATATATTTTAGTTTTCTATTGCTATTTGCAGTGAGTGCGTGCGCTGCTAGCTAAAATAATTTCAATAAGTAATATTGAATTCGAATAAAGTAACCTGTTGCTAAGAATACATATATATATATGTATCTACATATATAGCAACGAGATACCGTGGTAAGTACAGTTAAATAAAGTAAGAAAATGTGTAACACGTGCGTGACAAAATTAATATATGTTTTAATACGTACTCTAATATAAAAAATTTTACCCGGAAAATGCTGTTATGTGTGGATCTTGAGATGGCAAAGTCGAATGGAACATAGTTTGTTTACTATCTCCATCGAAAAGAATTTCACGCGTTACGCACATGTTACACTTTTTCGTAGTAAAATATGATGATATGAAGGTTTTTTTTACTTACGCACATTTCTGATTTTGATATAGAAATGGATGGAAAACAACGTATGAAACGTTGTCGTGAGAAAATAAAGCAAAGCGAAATGAAGTGGGAAGAAGAGAAAGAGAAGAATCGAGAACGAATGAGGGATTACCGAGCTAAATTGAAAAATGAAAAAAAAAGCAGTCGAAAAAGCAGTTGAAGATAGCTACAAGTAGAGAGGACAAAATGAAAAATGCTGAAAGAATGCGTCAGTATCGCGCAAAAAAAAAGTTTTTGGCTGAGCATCCAGAGTGTATTGATATACCTTACCGGACGAAACAATCCCTTTTTTAAAGCAGTTAGTCGGGTGCGCAAACATTTACCTCAAAGCTTGGCCCGGAAACAAATGATAATTAGACAGATTTGTGATGAATTTTATCCTGAACTGTCGTCTCGATTAAGCAAAGTAGAAAATCAAAGAAAAAAAACCACGCGGCAATTCAAGCAAAGCTGGCTTTACACAACAAAGTTGTCAAATTTTATAATGAAGATTATATTACGTACCAAGCACCTGGGAAATCTGATGCAGTTGCGGTAAAAGTAAACAATACCAAAATTTTCATGCAAAAAAGATACATGATTATGTCAATAAATGAAGCGTATGCAATATATTGCGATGAAATTGATTTTGCTGACCAAGTTGGGCGCTCAAAGTTCTTTGATTTGCGCCCCAAAAATGTCATCGTTGTGAGAGATACACCACACAATGTTTGTGTGTGCCAAATCCACGCAAATTTTATACATTTATGCCAAGCCCTAAAAAAATTAACGGGTTTCCATTGACGTATAAGGAGCTTTTAAGCGAAATTGCTGTGATGTGGACAACGAAAATTGTATGTTGGAAAGATGCCGCGATTACGAGAATAATATCAGCGATGTATTACCATTACAGTTCGATTACGATACAAACATATTTTGGAAAAAATGGGAGAAAAATAATGAAACTGGCCGAGTTCAAGAAATTGAATTGAAATCGTCTGTAGCTAGAGCAATAGAAGAACTACAAGCACAACTGCCAAAATTCATGATGCACAGTAATGTGAACAATGTTCAGTCAAAACACTTCAAAGATATAAAAGAAACAATTAATCAAGACGAGGCTATAATTCAAGTTGATTTCGCGGAGAATTTTGCTATTTTTTCGCAGGATGAAGTGCAGGCCGCTCATTTTTCTTATGACCAAGTAACAGTGTTCACTTGTTGCGTCTGGTGGAAAAATAAGAGTCAATCAATTGCTATTATAAGCAATGATTTGACTCATGACAAATATTCGGTATTCACCTTCTTACGAACAATTTTAGATTTCCTGACTATGAAAACTCCTGAATTAAAGAAATTTTACATTTTTTCTGATGGCTGCGCTTCTCAGTTCAAAAATAAATTTGTTCTATCAAGTTTAATAATGCTTCAATCAATTTACAGTGGCAAAATTACTTGGTCATTTTTCGCCACATCACATGGCAAGGGTGCTGTTGATGGTATTGGAGCTACCGTAAAAAGATGTGTTTGGACGCAAATAAAGTCGCGGCAAACAACAATTCATTCTGCCGAAGATTTTGCTAATTGTGCAACCGACAAACTACAAAATATTAAAATATTTTATAAAAATAAAGAATCCATAACGGTTACTCGCACACAACTCAACCCAATATGGGAGCATTCGTATTTGCCCGGAATTCCAAAGCTCCAATTAAAGCACTTTGTGGAAGCTTCACACAACTGCCTTTACTCTCGCTTAACTAACAAATCTACACAATATTTAAAAACCGATTATTTGAATTATATTAATAATTGAAATAATACATAAATTGAATGAAAGAGTTTCATTATTAAGTTTATTTTTTTTTTTATCTTTGTTTACAGAAGTGTTTTTTTTTTCGTTTTCAATAAAATAAATTAAAAAAAATAACCATATTTCAATCAATCTGTTTTGCATTTAAGTTTTTAGTAAATATGGTGAAAGGTAAGTAATGTGAATGGATGGTGTAATTGTGCGTTACGGCGTGTAACATGTGCGTGACGGAGTTAAAGTTAAAAAAAAAATATGTTCCAATTATTTTTCTCAAAAAAATAACTGCCAATATAATCTTATATAACCCCTTAACTCTGTAAAAAAATATTACAATTCCATCTCAAGTCAATTCGCAGATATTTCAGATCGAATCTGACATCAAATTTTCCAAGGGAAAATTTTGTAGCACGTGCGTACGCTACATTTTGATTAATATCTCAGAAATTCACAAACGGATTGATAAAAGCTTACAGGTATTATAAAGAGTGAAAAACTAATTAATAAAAATTGCAAACCAGTTTTCAGAAAAATTGTTTTATTAACTAAACCAATGAATATAATTCGCACGCTGTAACAGTGCGTGACATGGAATTCGTGATATTATTTTACAAATACAAAAAAATATTCATAACTTCTCAAAAATAAAAAATAAAGTAATTTAAACAAAATAAGTCGATAGTGCAGTGTTCAAAACATTTGCAACTCTTAAAGTCATTAACAGGAAATACAAACAATGGTTTTAACGCTCAGTATTTTGTAGCGAAGCTATTAGACACAACTCTAATAATTAGAGTTGTGTCGTTCATGAACGAACTAGTTCAATTGAACGACTCACTCAATTGATCGATATGACTCGTTCACCAATATTCGTTCTTGTCGTTCAATCGTTCATTTCGTTCAATCGTTCATTTCGTTCAATAGTTCATTTCGTTCTTTTTATTCACAGAACAATTGCATCTCTATTCAATTAAAACTGCTTGTAAGAGCAATTATTTTTTTTTATAAAATAGTAGTAATATTGTTTCAAATTAGGAAAAGCAATTATAGTCATACAAATAAAATGTTTTTTTACACAAAATAAATAAATTTTTGTTAGAAAAGTTGCAATTTTCTAACACTTTTTGTCTATGTACAGTAAAATTTGTAAAAAAAACTCGTAAAACATGAATAGTGCGTAATAATTGTCAAACGAACGACACAGTTCACAACACGCAGATCAGTCACAAGTCAAAGGAAAAAAGAACGATTGAACGATTTGAACGAACTAGTTCACTAACTCGAATTGAACGATACTGACCGAGTCACCAAAATGAACGATTAATCCCAACTCTAGAAGCTATTATTTTTTATAACTTCTGAACACCTCTTAGGCATTGAGGTAATGAGCTTTTTAATATAATCGTCAGAAATTTCATTCCACTGCTTCTCCAAGTCGACGAAAAGTTCGTCAACATTTTGGAATACTTTATTGCTGATATTTCGTTTTACAATCATCCACATGTTCTCAATCGGGTTGAGATCGGGAGATTGAGCAGGCCACGACATGATATTAATTTCATTTTCCTGCAGCCAAACTTTTACAACCTCCGCCGTGTGTTTTGGCTCGTTGTCATGCTGGAAGGTCCATGAGAGTGGCATTTCCCATTCAGCATACGGAATCATAACTGAACTCAAAAGATCTCTATAGATTGTGGCGCTCATTGTGCTAGTAATGCGGTGAATTGGGCCAATCCCATTTCCTGAAAAAACATCCCCACACCATAATGTTTCCACCTCCGTGCTTCACTGTGGCGGTAGTGTATCTGGGATTAAACTTTTCGCCTCGCGGTCTTTGAACATTGGCTGTTCCATCTGATTCATCTGAGGTTGAATTTAGACTCATCTGACCATAATACATTTTTCCATTGCTGTTGAGTCCAGTTCAAATGGGTGCGTGCAAAGTCAAGCCGAGCTTTTCGGTTTTTTTTCCGACACAAACGGTTTTTTTGCACATCTATAACTTCTATTCTCGGGCTCTTCTTTTAATGGTGGGAAGACTGCCATCTATTAAAACTTCAGTTTTGAGCTTCTCTGGGAACTGCTTTGGGATATTTCGTAAAATAATTCTTCATTTTCCGATCTTCTCTTACAGTTGTAATACGGTTTCTTCCACCTTTATGAGCTGTGTGGATGTTACCACTGTTAAGAATGCGGCAAATCGTTGATTTTGGAACGGAGTACTTTATAGAAATTTCTTTTTGGGAAAGTCCATTTTGGAAATCATTTAAAACTTTTGATTTAAAATCAGAATTGTATTTATTTCCTGCCATTTTTTACAAACTTTATTCTTACGATGTTTAGCTTCCAACATCTTATTACAACAATTAAAGAACAATAATTATAATCAATTTGTTAAAAAAATGTAACGGCCTGAACTCATATTAAAAAGGAATGCGATTACCGATATATCCTAGCATTTCTTAGTATTGTTTCGTTAAGAGTAAGAATAATTAGAGTTGCAAATGTTTTGAACACCTGCATTTTAAATACATCTATAATTATTAATATTTTTGTTGTTTTTTTTTAACGGAATTAATTTTTTTTAATTGTTTAACATAAAACAATGTATGAAGGATATGTAAAAAATAAATTTTAGTAACTAAGTGTGATTTCAAGAAAATAAATCAATGAAAACAACAAATGCGATCTCAGTTTCAAATGTTTTGACCACTACTGTATATAAATCATTATATATTATATATTATACATTATAGAATTATCCTTCATGATTATTATTAATAAAAAATTTCATTGAATTTTTTTTCGTTGATTCAATAAAGAGTTTCATTATATCCAAGAAATTTTGTTAATATTAACAACTTTTTGTTTAACCTTTCTTCATAAAATAATTACAAGGTAAACTAAATTAATAAAGTGCAAAAAAGAAATTATTTTTTATTCTAGCTGATACAGCGGCAGTTATTTCTAAACACATTTCGCTTTGTGGCAACTAATACGCGTTATCAATTCCGCCAAAACGTATATCAAATAAGAGATTTTAAATCGGTTAATACTAAATAAAGGCATAAACTTTGATGGAAAGCATTACATTTGATGGAGCTCACAAAATTTCATAACCTCAAAAAGTATAATTTTATAAAAATTTTAATTTTACTCCTTTAAAAGTATTTGATATGATTTCCAGCAAATATGTAACCCCAAAATTAATAACAATAAATATCATAAAACCAGTAACAAATGCGTGTTTTCCAAAACTATCACGGGTTTCTTTTTAAGTTCAAGCATATGGCAAAACAGTTTTTGAGTGTATTGTTATATATTTTAGTGGTGTGACATGTATTTTCAAATGTGATAAATACAATAATATCTACACTCAGGGAACTTCTGCTTTAAAAATGTGTAGTTGCTTGGGTTGTAATACAGTTTCTTTATTTTTAATGTAAATGTCAGTCATTTGTAAAGGGTGTCCCAAGAAGAACGCAATTTTTAAATCTGGCAACATTCGAAGTGTCATTGTTTGACATTTGAACAATTGTTATTGTTTGCTAGTAGAAGGTACGAGGTTAGTAAAAATGGAGCGCTACACGAATGAACAACGCATTCTCATTGTGAAATTGTTTTACCAAAATGGTGAAAGTTTTGCGGCTACAGTTCGTAAATTGCGATCAATTTGGGGTCACAATAATGCTCCAAAAGAGTCAACTGTAAAGAGATTAATGGATAAATTTGACGAAACTGGGTCTGTTAGTGATGTAAAGACAACAACGCGCCATCGACCAGGTCGATCGACCGAAAATGTCGCAGCTGTACGTGATGAAGTCGCTCAAAATCCAACCACCTCAATTCGACACCGAGCTCAGCAAATTGGTGTCTCCATTGGTGTTTCTTGCCTAGAATTGAAGAAATGAATGTGGAGGGTATGTGGTTCCAACAAGACGGCGCCACATGTCATACAGCCAGAGAAACAATTCAATTGCTGCATCAGTCATTTCCCGGTCGTGTTATTTCGCGTTTTGGAGATCAGAATTGGCCGCCTAGATCGTGCGATTTAACAGCATTAGATTTTTTTCTTTGGGGTTTTTTGAAGTCGATGGTTTACGCGAATAAGCCGACGACGACTCAAGCCTTAAAAGAGGAAATTGGACGCTGCATTAATGAAATACCGCAGCATTCATGCAAAACGGTCATTGAAAATTTCATTAAAAGATCGCGTGCATGCCAGCAAAGCCGCGGCGGCCATCTGCACGATATATTGTTCCATACATAACCTCATTTTGTCTACTTTACGATATAATAAAGTTTCACGATTTTTTTTTAAATATCTGTATTTTATTTAAAATTTAAAAATTGCGCTCTTCTTGGGACACCCTTTAGAACAAATTTAATATTTTATTAATCTTTAACTCATTTAAAAAAACAAAATCACATCAAATGACTGTTTTATGATTTTACATTCATTTTACAATGTTAGTCGTTCTTTCTTCAAGTCAAATGTCATTTGTTTTTAACTACTAATTCCTATCGTCTTTACCTGTATAATATCCTTAGTGTATAAATCGATGTAACTTCAATTAAATCCAAGCAAAAACTTTTAATTTAAATATTTTTAAAGTTAAAACCGCCGTAATTGTTTAGCCACTAAAGATTAACAATTAACGCGAAAGGAAAGGACTAAAAAAAAATTATGAAAATATTTTGCATCAAAGTTTAGAAAAGTTCTAAAAAATCTCATATGCACTTATATCCATCCCTGTGTCGAATTAGAAATTCTATTTTATTGCGGTGTTATTTTTTTCTCCAAATGTTCTGGTTCGTTCCAATAACATCCTGATGAATTTTCTATATGTTTCCAATAAATACAAAATGCTAATTTCCGTTACAACATCAAAATATGTAGTCATATTAAACCTTGTAGTCTTTACTGATGCTATATCAAATAACAAAAAATTAAATATACATTATTGGAAGCAAATCACAGTTATAATATTATTTGTAGATTTTTATAACATTAACTAAACTCAAAATAAACCAACAACGAATCGAGCTGATTGTGGGTGTTATATAATAGTCAATATATTATACAACATATGGAGCAAATCACAAGAGATTTGACTATTCAAAAATAGGGATTATTGCACTCATAGAAATTAACCTGTAATTGATTTAATGTCATTGATGTTTTTTTTAAATTTTGCATAAAATCAATGAAATTGCACTGAAATTTGTCCATTGAAAGTTTTTATTAAGTCAATGCAACGTTTTCATAAAATTGTTTGAAAAGTATTGATAAAGAAGTCTCATTAAAAAATTGACTTCATAACAAGTATGCAGCTTTTCATTAATTTTTAGACATTGTTCGTTCATTTTGTGATGAAAAGTTTAATTTAAATATTCTATATATCGGAAACTAAGCGAGATAGAGCAAAATAGACCCAAAATCGTTACTCCGTTACTCCGTTACTCCGTAACTATTAACTACTTCTACTCGCGGACCTCTCTCTGGTCAGATCCGGAAATACCTTTTTAGCAGAAATTTTTGTGTTGATTCAGCTTCTGTTGATTCAGCTAAATCTTAGTTGATTTAAATACAACTATTTTTAACTATTTGTATGCCCTTTTTCATGAGTGTAGTGTATACGGGTAAGAGCCTTTAATTTTTAACTTTAATATTATCAAAGAAGATATACTATAAATGCTCTGTCAAATCTATTTAAATGTATGTCTAAATGTTCATGTTAAAAAAACATGTAAAATATTAACTTTGATACAGTGCGCGAAAAAACCAAAGCATACAAACTGGATTGTTTTTCAAGTTCGTAGCATTTACAAGTTTGCAAATATTTAATATGTACACTGTATTGACATAAGATCGAAATACTACATATGGTCCCTAAACCTAGCAAAGAATACACAACAAATTTGGGAATAATTTTCTTTATTTCTCAACATAATCTCCTTTTACCTCGATAAATTTTCCCAGCGATATTCATTAGCTTTGATATAATCTTTATAGTAAGAACTGTCTAGCTCCTTAAAATAGCCATCAACCGCGGACTCCAACTCTTCATTGTTGGTAAAATCTTTTACTATAATAAATAATTGGAGAGATCTAAATCTGGCGAATAATGTGCGTGTTGAAGCAATTACAGCTTTAATTCATTGATTTTGTGTGAACAGGTGCATTGACTTGATGAAACAACACTTTCTTTTTCGTCAAGTGCGTCCTATTTTTCCTAATTCTAACTTCACCGCTGCAAAAATTAAGCGAAATACTCACACTTAATTGTTTTTCCATTTTGAAGATGACCAATACAAATTATTCACACCATGACCTGGCCAGCAGATGAAACTGTTATTTGGGCTCGATTCTCCCATCCAGTGCACTGCTTTGACTATTTCTTTGTCTCAGGTGTGAAGTGGTGGACCCATGTCTTATCCATGTACTAGGAATCGATGCAAAAAATCGGTTTTATTGCACCCATCTTGCGCACAGCTTTCCCATCTGCAAATTTTCGGTCAATATGCGATGTCTATCATTTCATCCAGCTCACTCACCTTCAGCTGACGACCATCTCATACCATTTTGTGGATTTTTCTTAACCATTACTGGTGTGGACACCTCAATTGGTCGACCACTACGGTGTTCGTCTTGGCAGCTGGTATGGCCTCGTTGAAACTCTACCACCCAATATTTTACATTCGTAAACGACGAAGCAGATTCTCAGAGTCTGGTTGGACTGAGACCTTCCAAATAAAAGTATTGAATTACACAACGCAGAATTTTTTTTCCACAAAATACACTGAGATAGTTTATTTTTGATAGCTCCAAAAAATAAAAAACAACGTAGCGCCTTGAAACTTGAAACATATGTAGGGTTGCCACTTTTCACCAAAGAAATTTTTCAAACTACTACCGCCAGCTATACGTCAAGTCGGCTAATTATGGGAGCGCCCTTTAAATACATTTTATTTATTTCATCGTAGAACGAAATTATCAACGCATACAAACAAAATTTTAATGAAATGATATGAATTTACAAAAGTATTGTTTTTCGTTGTTACAACCTCGAGAAAAAAATTCGCGAACATAGCTTTTCCAATACATTTACTTTTTCAGAATTCTGCGTGGTCAAACCGGATACGACTTTCATAAAGCTTTTAAAAATATACGTCTACCATATTCTCTAATGGTGTTTAATACATAAATGCCGCTGTTTATATTTAAACCAACATTTTTTTTTTGAAAATATAATTGTAAAATATCATTAAGGCTTTTGTCCTAACAAATGTACGATTTCGAAATGGAACTTAGACTTCCTCTGACCAAGACAACATGCCCCTGCATCATTATTATTATTATTAATTGCATATGGAAATTAATAACTTGCAAAAAATAATTATTTTATCCTGTTTAAAATACAAAAATGTAATAGGCTAACCTTACATATAATAGGTGTGTTAGTGTAGTCAGCATTGGGATCCCGCGGGATACCAAAAAGAGTTCGTGTACTCAAATGTTGGGTTTGGAGCGGTCAAGAAAAAGTAATATTCTTGTTGCAGGAAGACTTTGGGTAAAATGTTTTTACTAGCCGTTATATGTTGCTGTTAATTTACAAAAAGGACACTGTTGACAATTATGTTGTGCCAAAAAAACGAATAATTTCTTGAAAATAGCAAAAAAAAATAATTTTCCGGAAAAAGCGCCTAGTGGCAATTATTTGTTTTTTGGGCTAAAAATATAGTTTTTGGTGGAGTTGTTTCTTGGTTTTGAGGGTATTTTGTGTTGACCATTACCCAAAAAGTAAGTTAACAATACTAATGTATGTTAAGATGCTATGTTAAGATGACTTTAAAATGTGCTAAAATATATTTGGAATCATTGTAAACACTCTTGCAGATCTTAAATATTTATATACAACATGAAGACATTGATTAGCTGGATAAATTTTTATTTTGATTGCTTTTCTTAAAGTCCCAATATAGTCAGTTCTTTGAAATATATCGTCTTTTCTACAAAGTTAACGATTTATTTGTAAACAAAGGAGCTGATTTGCATATTCTTTGAATGCCAGACTGTATTCACTGCAGTCTTTTCTTAAGAACCAAAAAGTGTGCGGAGTGCATTTTTGGCATTTATATTCAACTTCGTCTCAGTGTAGAAATGTAATAACATGTCATTACTTTTCTCACTACCAGTAATGAAACCGGTTTACTCTCTGCATAGCTTTAACTCAAATAATAAGCACTTACTAATAACTAGTTAATTTTCCCACTATTTCAATGCAAAAATTTACATATGTACTTATTTTTTTATCATTATTGAAAAAAAAAGTACCTGAATCTAAAATTTTTTCGAAAATCTATTTTTAGACTCATTATTTTTTCAATTGTAGTAAATAAGGGTGTCCCAAGAAGAGCGCAATTTTTAAATTTTAATAAAACACAGATATTTAAAAAAAAATCGTGAAACTTTATTATATCGTAAGTAGACAGAATGAGGTTATGTATGGAACAATATATCGTGCAGATGGCCGCCGCAGCTTTGCTGGCATGCACGCGATCTTTTAATGAAATTTTCAATGACCGTTTTGCATGAATGCTGCGGTATTTCATTAACGCAGCGTCCAATTTCCTCTTTTATTTCGGCTTATTCGCGGTAAACCATCGACTTCAAAAAAACCCCAAAGAAAAAAATCTAGTGGTGTTAATCGCACGATCTAGGCGGCCAATTCTGCTCTCCAAAACGCGAATAACACGACCGGGAAATGACTGATGCAGCAATTGAATTGTTTCTCTGGCTGTATGACAGGCAAAGAAAAAACTGGTTATCATTTCACGATACCGAACACCATTGACTGTTTGCGCTGACCTGCCTCATGTTCATAAAATAAAGGTCCAATGATTCCTCCAGCCCACAAAACCACACCACACAGTGACACGTTGAGGATGCATTTGCTTCTCGTGAATCATTAGAGGATTTTCCTCACCCCAAATGCGACAATTCTGCGTATTGACGAAAGCCATCAAGATGAAAATGGGCCTCGTCACTGAAGATGATTTTATTCGGCAAAATCAACATTTTCATGTTGTCTCTCCAATACCCAATTACGAACTCCCTTCGCTGTCCATGGTCAGCTGGCTTCAGTTCCTGGTCAATTGAACTTTGTATGCATAACCCTTTCGACCCCGAAGTTGCCTGTGGGCAACTTCACTGTTTGTGGTCATTTAGCACAAGCTGTGATTGATATATTTCTTTTGTTTAAGTAGTTGCTTACAAGTTAATGTTTCTAGAAGTGAATCAAAACAAACCACGAAAGTTTTTCAGTTACATTTTTAATTATTTTCAATAATGTGCAGTTTGCATCGGCGATAATTAGTGATTTATTAATAGTTAAAAATATATACATAATTTGAAAAAAACTCTAAAATCGTATGATGAACAAAATTAAAAAAACTTTTTAAATTTATGTAGAGTTTAGTTTAAAAAAAAATAAAAAATTTAAATTTTTGAAAAATCTTAACCCGTTTGGGACCGGCAGCTTGTTGAAGTTCTAACTTTAGGTACAAATATTTCCGCTAGGGGTGCTGCCAAAAGACCTGAAATTAATACCAAAATATTACTTTACCATAGATCAATGTTGCCACAAAGTTTGATCGAAAAATTCAAAGCCATTAAAAGTTGGGGTCGAAGGGATAAAGATGCAAATCTTTCGTCAAAATTCGCTGCAAAGTGGATTTGGAGACACCAATTTGCTGAGCTCGGTGTCGAATTGAGGTGGATGGATTTTGAGCGACATCATCACGTACAGCTGCGACATTTTCGGTCGATCGACCTGGTCGATGGCGCGTTGTTGTCTTTACATCACTAACAGACCCAGTTTCGGCAAATTTATCCATTAATCTCTTTACAGTTGACTCTTTTGGAGCATTATTGTGACCCCAATTGATCGCAATTTGCGAATGTAGCCGCAAAACTTTCACACCATTTTGGTAAACAATTTCACAATGAGAATGCGTTGTTCATTCGTGTAGCGCTCCATTTTTACTAACCTCGTACTTCTACTAGCAAACAATAACAATTGTTCAAATGTCAAACAATGACACTTCGAATGTTGCCAGATTTAAAAAATTGCGTTCTTCTTGGGACACCCTTTACAAATATAACTATTTAGTGTTGATTTTTTGTAACCGGAAAAGTAATGACATTTGTGCAAGAAAGTCATTATGTTTTTATCTATCAAGTACAACATGTCGGCATAGCTCAACGGTTGACTGACTACCTGGAGGCACGGATTCGAATACCATGTTGGCACATTTTATTAAAAAAAAAATGCAATAAAGAAATATTTTTTATTAAATTGTTTTTTTTAATTTATTTTAGACTTATTATTTTTGTTCATAATGGTAAGCATACAGGTAACCACATATTTTTCTATTTTATGTAAGATGTTTAGTAATGATATGTCAGTATTTTGCACACCTATATAAAAGTTATGACATTTTTAATGACAAATGTAACCAAATATGTGCTTATATAACCACTTATATGATAATGTTTTTCTACACTGAGGTACCAATTATTATTATAAAAATTTATACAAACCAGCTTTTTATTAAGGAGTATTAATTTAACATACTCTAATTGTTTCCTTTTTGTTTGTTTGACACATATAGCAAAGTTCTTTGCTTGTATGCTTTGATTATTTCGTTGACAACGAAAGTTTTCTTTAAAAAACAGTTTGTCATTTATCACATAAAATTTATTTATGTAGCTATTGGCTCGTAACATCATTACAGTATAGTTATAAAATACTAGCAAATTTTTATAAAACGAGAAATTAGAAAAATTAATTACATTTTGTGTGCTTTGGTTTTTACGTGGACTGTACAAAAATATTACAGCTATAAATGGCTGACCACCACTGTAATACATCCATATCAGCAATATACTACAAATGGATTTGTAGAGTACAAAGTATTAGTAAAGGATCGATTTATACAATGACAAAAAGGATGACCCTTTTTACTTGGGACAACAAGATAATATTGTTTATACATGTATAGAAATAACTACTTTCAAACAAGAACCCATACAAATAAAAATGATGTAGACGATGCTGCTGATGATGATGCCATTGATGATACTGAGTGCCACTTTGATAAAATGTTAGAAAATGTCCTAACATTCTTTGTCGTATATTAAACATTTACAATATAAGATGACCAAATATGTGAAGTATAAGTATACTTTGAGTATAAACAATAAAATATATACTAAATGTGGTTACATAAATGGATACCGGATATGTAAGAACAAATAAGCGGAAATGATACTACAAAACGTGTGTCGTCGTTGTTGTTATTGTCTACGTTTTAGTATGTGTTTGTTAATGTTATTGAAAAAGAGTAGAGTGTATGTGTAAATGGTATAAATTTGTAGTTTTATGGATATTATATTAATAGACGAACTTTGTATAGAGACCGACACACTGATATTAAAGTAAATATACACTTAACGACAAGTAAAGTTTAAAAGACAAGTTTAAACTTTTTGAGAACAGGAAAAGTAGAAAATTGTTTAAAGGATTGTAATTCTTTTTTGTAACATGTATTTATCTTCAGCAAAAAAAAACTCTTATGTTTTAAATTGTTACTTACTATTTTAAATATTATTAGATATATTTAACCCTCTATACGCAAAGAACGCATTTACATGGGTTTTGGTAAATAAAAAAAAAAAAAACTTCAAAATATAACACTGTGCTACACGGAAATTCACTCGTCAAATGTTGTAAGTCTAGATGAGTGATTTACAAAATCGGTTTGAGATGTTGCAATATACGCTCAAATTTTCAGTGATTGCACAGAAAATTTCATATAGACGCAATCGAACATAATACATTATTCAAAAAATTCAAAAAAAAAGGGTCACTGACGAAGGTTCAATACCAGAAACTGCGCAGTCTGATTCAGAAAAAATTGAAAATTTACAATGTAGTTATGATTTTTAGAAAATACACTCATTCTTCTCTACCACGCCTTTCACATCGTAAAGAGTATTTTTGCTACTGGCGCATTTAAACATTTGTAACTCATTTCTTAACCGATTATCAATTTTTAAACTGCATTTAAAACAAAATGACATGGATCTTTGGAAATACATACTTATAATTTTTTATATTACTTAGATAAATATGTTGAGATTTTCTTCACAAAATTTTTAAAATTTTTTTTAAAGTTTTTTAACTTCTACTAGGGATTTTTGCGAATCTTTTTAAAAACAAAACTATTCTTAAAGTTAGTATGTTCCTGAGTAAAATGTGCAATAAAGTTTTAACACTTTGTCAATTTTCAATCGGCGGCAAAAAACGCTGATTTATGGGACCTTTTACTGCAGACCAAAAGGTCTGTATTTCTATGAAATTTTAATTCAATTTCGATTGTACACCAAAAATTAT